>LFZO01000213.1:0-55933 GCA_001578225.1 Pseudocercospora musae | reverse complement strand
AATCTAGTAATCTTAGAGCTAATAATTTGCCGAATAGTATAGCAAGATTACTAGGCAACTTTGTTCCTACTTCCTTCCGCGGGGTGCCTTCTATTGGTTATAGTAGAAGACTAAAGCACTATCGAGCCGGGAGCGAATTAGCGAATTAGAAACTCGGCAATCTCTAGCCTAACCGGGATCCCTTTTCTTTAATAGCCTAATGCTTATATATAGGTACGGGTACGGGTACCTATCCTACTATAGACTTTGGCCGGGTCTAAACATAGTCCGGGTAATTAGTCCTCGCTATGCCTCGGGATCGGTTAGTAGAATAAGACTAGTCGACCGGAACAACATCGTATCAAATAGGTAGCACGCTACCGTGCGGTACTAGTAGGGTTTTAGAGGGACCCCTAAACCCGAAGCGAGTCTTAGAAAGTAATCGACTATCTAGGTCCTAAGCCTTAATAGTTTCTAGGGTTTGTAGCTTTTCGGGGTTAAGGCGATGCCCTTATCTAGGAGGTTGCTCTTGGTTATCGCTTCTGTCGAGACCTCCTAAGACACTTTTCGTAACTAGCGCCGTAGGTCGTTTGTCGCCTCCTACTTGTACGTAGTTATCCGTACCTAAGGACTACCTTTAACCTAACCGCCTACTACGATCGAGAAGAGATAGCCCTACCTTCGGCTCTATTAATAAGTAGAACCCAAACCTACACAAACCTAAGGACTAGGTAGCATAGGAAGGAACTATAGGTAGTATGACCTATTAGGCTATAGGAAGCCATACTAGGCGGACTAGCTAGCGTAGTAGCCATAGAGGCAGTTAGTAGTAATTAGAGCTCTATAGTAGAGGCACATGAAACGTAGCAAGTAATGTGTACTAAACGAAGGTTAATGATGTCTCCCCCTAGTAGGAAGAGGGCTATATGTACTAGTCGAGGCCCCTATCTAACTAGGTAGACAAGTGTGTCCTAGTTGCTAGACAATACTAGTCCTACAAATGCTTTGCATATTCAAGCTCTTAACATTCGTTCTAGTCATCTTCTAAGATGTAGATAAACATCTTATATAATGCTATTGTATTGTGAACCTTATAGCTTGCTCTTCTAATTAACTAATCTAAAGATTCTAATAATATTGTTAAGACATGCTTAGATAGTATAGATACTAGGGTATTAAGGACTACTTTATCTAGTACCTATTCAACCTTTAGTTTTATTAAGTGTATCCTAATGATCTTGAACCATAATTCATGATTCTCCCTTATTAAGATTAGTATAGCCCTTCTCTTGCTAGTTCTACCTTCTTAATCTATGATTTCTTCTATAAATCAAACCTAAACAAACTCTAGAAACAAGCTCTTTCTTTAATCTAAAAATGACAGTTTCTAGATAGCTATCTTCCTTGGTTAGTAGATCCCTAGCTCTACTAGGCCTATAATAGTTTAAAGGTTACTAACAACTTAGCTTAGTTTTAGAAGGTTACTAAAAACTTGGAATAGATTCCGGCTCTATAAGGCTAATAACTTCCTTAAGTCCTTCCTAACTGTATGCCAAACAAGTTAGGGTATTGGTAGTACTAGATACTAAGTCTAAGGCTTATCTAAAGGTGCTCAAAACTTAGGCTTATCTATTCCCGTTACACTTTAGTAATCTAATATGCATTAACGAGTATACTATACTAGGCTCTTTTACAACTTATATATATAGAGCTTCTTTATGCAATGTGTATAGGTCTACCTCGAGTCTCCCTCTCCTATTTTGCCTCTTCCTTCAAGGACTAGACTTATAGGTCTAGGGGTGACCTATACTGCTTTAGTCTTTCTACCTTATAGTTGCAAACCCGGGCTTATAACCTATCGAGCTAAGGAGGGCCGATAGGTATAAATGGATTATAAACTGTAACAGAAGCTACGAGGAATAGTAGGGGCTAAAGTAGGAATAGCAAGTGTTATTATTATCTATAGGTTGGAGCTGAACCTGAAAGGTGTTAGCTTGGATTAGTTACATAATAGTCATTATGTAATACAGTCTGCCTTAGCATCCCTTGCTAGGTTACCAACTAGACTATATATTCCAACAGTATACTCTATTAACAAGTCTCTAAGAGGAAGACTCCTAGCTAGCTTAAGGGGAGTAGATATTAGCAAATGAAAGTCTAGATAAAAATTAGACATTAGTAGATAATAATGAGCCGCCTAGAAGTAGGCTAACCTAGGCAATAGATAGTAGTTAAGTAGTAGAGTAGCATAATCTAATACCTCCCTTTAATCTATAACTAATAATTAGCGAAGGAATAAGGGGCTACTCTCTAATAGTTATAGGCATAGAAATTATAATAACTAAGACTAGAAGAACTAAACCTAGCCCTACATCTATAATAATATTATTAAGAGGGAGAAACGTTAAAAAACATGACTACAAATCCCTACATATAGGTCGCCTTTTAGCTAGCATAATAGCTATAGTACTTTAGGAAAACCTCTTAAAATAGCTATAAAGCATATGTTAAAGAAAAAGAAGGTAAAGAAGCCTAGTAATAATGAGCTAGTTACATTAAACTAAGCATTAAATAGCAAAGATGCTTAACTATAGAGGCAAGCTATTATTAATAAGTTGAAATTACTTATAAAACAATAAGCCCTTATCTAGATTAAAGCTAATCAACTCCCTAAGGGGAGAAAGCTAATAAGAGGAAGATAGGTCTAGAAGATTAAACGCCTCCCTAATAGTATAGTTAAAAAGTATAAGGCTAGGTATATAGCTAAAGGATTTACCTAAAGAAAGGGTATTGATTATGAGTACACTTTTGTACCAATACTAAGGGCTATAACTAGTAGGTTCTACCTAGGACTAGTAATAGCCTTAGGGTTGAAAAGATGCTAAGTAGATGTTTAGACTACATTTCTTGAATCTAAGATCGATAAGCTAAACTTTATGTTAGCCCTAGAGGGTTTATACCTTATTAGAAAGAATCTAGAAGAGTTCCTATACGTTAAAGTTAGAAAAGGACTTTATAGGATGAAACAATTAGCATCCCTATAGCACTATGATGCTATAGATACTTTAAGAAGCCTTAGACTTAAGGTAATAAAGAGTAATAGCTATCTCTTTACTAGAAAAGGAATTATAGTTATCCTTTATATTAATGATTTCTAGATCTTTAGAAGAAACTAGAAGGACATTAACAATCTTATTAATAGCCTAAGAAAGAAGTATACTATCAAGATTATTAAGACTAACCTATTCCTTAGTCTTAACATCTAAGAAGACTAGAACTTCCTAAAGATGTCTTAGAAGTATTATGCTCTTAAGAAACTAAAGAAGTATAGACTTAACAAGTATAAGTCTATTAAGTATCTACTTAACAAGCTACTATATACATTTAATAGAGAATGTATAGTAGTAGACTATGAACTCTTTAATAAATTCATTAGAGGGCTCTAATAGCTTTTAAATTAGATAAGGCTAGATATTACTATATCTATAAACTACCTTGCTAGGTTCCTTTTAAATCCTAGACTTAAATATGTTGATATAGCTAAGCATATCTAGAAGTACATTGCTAGAATACCTAAAAAGTGCTTAGTATTTAAGAAGGATAGTACTACTAAGTTAGGATTAGAGATATGTCTTAAAGCTTTTATATAGATCTACTCTAATACTAATTTTGCTACTAACCTAGGCATAGCTAGATTAGTTTTAGGATTCCTAGTACTTATGTCTAGAGCACTAGTTATCTAGAGATTACAACTTTAGAAGGAGGTTGTTTAGTTAAGTACCGAAGCTAAATATGTTTCTCTAAATAAAGTAGTAAGGGAGCTTAGATAGCTTAGGAATCTTTTAGATGAAATTAAGAGGTTTACTAGTCTCTCGATAAAGTATGTAACAATTAATATTAACAACTAGTTAGCAATCTACCTTATAGAGAACTATACAAATTTAGGAAGAAGTAGACATACCAATCTAAGAAATCACTACTATAGGGAATAGTTTAATAAGGGTAACATTAGGGTCAAATATGTTAATACCTACTATTAAATAGCTAACTGCCTAACAAAGCTAAGGTTAAATAACTAAATCCTGTAAAGTAGGATTCTCTAAGCTATTCTTTTAGAATTTCATTTGTTCTAGAACTAGAAGACAAACTCAATACATTCATTTGCATTTCATTAAAATTAATCTTAAAACCAAGTATAGAACTTTTTAGCCTAGGTATTATTTAACAACCTAGGCTCTAAACTGAAATGCTAGGAAACAAACTAAGCCTAGTATGGTTTTGAAAGGTTTTTAGATCTTCTCTAGTATAACTAACTACAATTAAGGATAGCGGTACCTACTACCTCTAAAAGTAGAACTATTAGCAAACCTCCGGTAAAAATCGGATTCAATACGCCGAATAGCATAATATGTAGCCTCTATTACTTTACTATTACTATCCCTTAATGAATAGTTAAAGTTAATAATAATCTACCTACGCTATAAACTATCTCTACTAACAAAGATCTCCCGAGCTCGATTAATAACAACTACATTCGGTCCTAGTATACTACTTGAGCCTTAAGATCTAACCGAATTAGCCCTTAAGCGAGCTAACTAAGAACGAGGAGTCGACTAGTATCTAGAAGTACTATAACGGCTATACTAAAGTCCCTATCTATTATTAATATAGGCATTGTAAAAGAAAGTGTTACTAGCTACGTTTATACGCTAGATCTTGTTACATCTAATAAATACCTTGCCTTATGTATTGTTTACATAGTACTAGTAAGGAGGAGTCTACATATATAACACTAGTACTTGCTTTAGCTAAAAGACTAGGTAAGTAGTTAATATAGCTACTTATATTAATAGAACCCTAGCTATTGAATCTAGGATGCTAGACTAAAGGAATTGGATTACTAGTAGTATTGTTAAAAAAACCTATCTACTAGGAAGATAGCTTTATAGGCTAACTAATACTATTACTACGGTTCTAGGCCTTAAGTATCTATTAATACTAGCTAAGGTTAACCTTGCTTAAATGAAATCTAGAGACAAAAGCAGTATCTACTATAGCCTAGAGCTAACTATTAGTCATGTTTATAGTAGCTATGATAAATCCTGTTAAGGTTAGTAAAGATCCCTATAATAGCTAATATCTAGCTTACCTTTATAGGAATTTTTAAAGAGTTAGAAGAGATATAACCTAGTCTAGATAACAAGCAAATTGCTTAATGTTACTAGAGTTAGTATAGAAAGAAGAAAGTTAAGTTTAGCCTTAAAGGTTGAAAGACTTATAAGTACTAAGATTAAGGATGTAAGGTATCTATACTTAAGCTATTTAGCAAATATATAACTACTTAAAGAAGTAAAAGAAAGTATAGGAACAATCTAACTTAGTTAAGTAGGCTAATAGGCTATAAGAGCCTAAAGGAAGTAAAGAAATGACTAATCTAAGGACAATAAGGATACTAATCTAAGGTTAGGAACTAACTAGAGTTAAGCTAAAGGAGCTTATAACCTTTATTAAGGCATAAGCTAAAGTATGCATAGTATATAAAGCTACTAAAGTAAAGGGTAATTAGCAAACTCATAAGCAACTATTAACTAACTAACTAAAGGGGAGTATTATATATTAGTTAGTATGCTAAGGTAATAGGGGAGGATTAATAATAGGTAGCCTTTAAGGGCACTAATTCAGGGCTACTGTTATAGACTTATTTAGTCTATTATATACTAACTTAAGGTTATTAACAAGGACATATAAAGGTTGACTAGTTAGCTACCTTCTATAGTTTATGCAATTCAGTAGGCAATTCACGAATGTCTCGGTCTGTACCATCAATTCACAATACTTACAACTTGGCCTGCTTATCGCCCAATGCGATGCGAGTCTTAACATGCCACGCTGAATAGTGTCTCGGTCTGTACATCAGTGCATTATCAGCGCATCACGTTTTGTGCTCGGACTCACCACTGGGTCAAAGACATGCATTGCACAAGCGAAGGCCGTGTGATTGGGTTCCGTTGCTCAAGCAGGGGTGAATGGATCGCGCTCCTGAGCTCCTCGAAATTCATCCTCTAATGTGCCAGCCGGTCAAGGCGACTCTGGTTGCCATCAAAAGCGTTGCCTGATATGATCAGCGACATCAAGAGAACTGTGAATGCAGCATCCTTACTCCAAGGACGAAGCTCAGCCCACTCCAAAGCTGAGCACCTATGAAATTGCCATCCATTGCCGTCATTAGAGCACCAGCAAGAGGTGGACCACCGAGGCTCGCAAAGGCCACAAGCATTGAGATCATGCCTATACGTACTCCCACTTTCTTCAAATCAGGTGTGCGATTCAAGGTCCCGATTGGCGCTATCCAGATTGCTCGAATGGTGGAAGTAAAGACTCCAGAACATCAAGTACATGGTGGCGGCGTAGAGACAGAAGGGTGCTGCGCCCAAGGGTGCCCAGTCAACGATCTTTCTGCTTAAGCAGGTGAAGCGGCCTCGCTTGCCAAGGCATACTCACCAGTAGTCCGAGTCTCAACATCATCCTTCGCAGAGTGGCTATCAGGCTTCATCAAGCTAAACTGGCCTTCTTTCGCGTGATCTTCGATGGTCGACCTTCTTCTGCTCTCATGCTCGCGTGTAATGGACATCGAATGGCCTCCTGTTGGACCGAACTTGCTGGAACTCTCTTCCTGGGAGAGATGTGATTGACAGGGAATATCAGGTGGCTTGCAATATCACATAAGGAGGAAGGCAATCCGGGCATGGCTCCGAAGAAATGGGTGGTGACATTGGGAGACTGGGGAACGGGGTTGTTTCTTTACGACGGGCTATCAGACCTTACGGAGCTACAGAGAAGCCTTTGGAGGAATGAAGTTCAGCTTGGCGTGATCCTGAATGCCAAGGCGGCGTCTCGATGATGCTTATATAGGTAGTTCCAGGTTGTCAACTCCACGGCCGCCAAGCGCACATGCAGCTAGCTATTGACCACATGTCATCGACCATCAAAAATGGTTATAGACAACAGCAATCGCAAGAGAAAAGCTCACACCAAGAGTAGAACAGGGTGTGCGAACTGTCGTCTGCGGAGAGTCAAGGCAAGCCTCCTCGCCTATAACCACACTCAGTGACGTCTGCTCTGACAGCCGCCATAGTGTGACGAACAGAAGCCAAAGTGCCAGAAATGTACCTCTTTCGGCGTCTCTTGCGACTACGAGTCAAAGTCGGCCGAGCTGGAGTTCAACGGCATCCAGACTTTTCAAGTTGATGTGCCCAAACCTCCCAAGCCGCCCAAGGAGATAGACCCGGCCACGATCGTGCATGGCATGATGAACGCCCCTTTATATCTGAATGTAGACCCTGGAAGCGAAGGACCAGGTGTCGTCTATATCGACAAGCCTCATCTTGACTTACTCCGAAAGTTCTACTCGCGATCGGTCTACACAATTGGCACAGCAGATTCGGTCTCGATTTACCGCAACGTCATGACTGTCATGGCTGCCAAGTTCTCGTTCCTCCTCCATTCTGTGTTAAGATTCACATTGATGCATGATAGATTCTTGTATGACCCCATCGAGACCAAGGCTTCCACGGCAGAATCTTTTCACGCCTATCATGCAGCTGCCCTCTTCAGCAAGGCGCTCGCCAAGCCGGAACATTCGAACGATGAGAAAGATGCTCTCTGGGCTACGTGTGCCCTTCTGGGAGCATGCGCTTTCGCAGATATCGAAGCCACTTCTGCTCAAGAGTCTTGGCCGCTTAAGACTCCAGAGCTCACAGATCTCGACTGGCTAAAGATGAGCGACGGCAAAAAGCAGGTTTGGAAGCTGGTGAACCCTTTGAGAGAGGACAGTGCTTTCAGGCCTGCCATCGACTTCGAAATGAAGAAGAGTGACGCCATATATCGTCGTTCGCTAGACCCCACTCTGGACCAACTATTCCCGTACGTCACCAAGATCTACAATCTGGACACTCCGAGAATCATTGGGTATCCAACTGATCCTTATCGTACGGCGGCATCGATCATTGAGAGACTCTTGCCGATTGAGCCGACATATTCGACGGTGATGTGGTTCTTGTCATTCATAGGGCACATGGATCCAGAGTATCGGGAACTGCTGGAAGCAAATGATCCGGCCGCCATGGTGTTACTATCCTGGTGGTATGCGAAGCTCATTCCATACAACGCGTGGTGGATCACTAGAAGAGCCCTGTTTGAGTGTCAGGCGATCTGCCTGTACTTGGATGAAAAGCTGTCAGCAGATCACGAGCTGCGAAGACTATTGGAGTTCCCGAAGTCTGTGTGCTTTACGGAAAGGCTGAATGGGAAGAAGCAAGAAGGAGGCGGTAATGTCTGACCATGGCAGAGGAACTTCTAATCGGACACATTCAGAATCCTCATACGTCGCTCTGTAGCGGCCGGCCAGGGACGGCATGCAGAGGAAATCCAGGCTACGACTTGAAGAAACAAGGTCGTTGAAGGCACGGGTATGCCACCTGACTGTCACCCGAAGGAATCCGACCATCTCCTTGTACACGAACCAGATTTTTGCTTTGCAGCTGCAACGTCAAAACCTTCGAGAGTCGGAGCATGATGAATTGATTGTGTGAACTGAGCGCGCCCTCTCAATCCCACTCCAATGCCCACTCCAAGCTCCGGGATCAAATCGTACACATTGGACTACATTATTGACTAGTGGCTACATCTTGAAGACCTGGAGGGACGAGGTCGGCTTGGAACAGTTGCGTGGGGTGTAGCATCTCTGCAAACTCTCACTGCGAAACCTTTGATCACCTCCTACCACGAGGATCACGTTATCGAGCAGTGGCTGATACATCAATGCTATTGAGAGATGGGCTCTATGAGACGCAAACGTAAGTGAGTTGTGTGCCTAGTCTCGCTTCGAAATGTTGTATTATCTCCGATGACACAAGTAGAAGCAGTTGATACCGAGACCAATGCACGTGCCAAAAACTCACCTCGAAGTGAGCTCGGCATTCACAAGACAGCGGGACCTTCTTCACCAGCCTCCCGTGCTGTCAAACTCCACAGCGCAATAGCACATGCAATGAATCAGGAAGTAGAAGCCTTGTGTTCCATCAAATCCCGCTGCGAGTGAATAGACGATGTTCACTCCGGCCCCAAGGCCCGTGTGTGGTACTGTTGCGCCCGGCACAAGGGCAGCATGTAGCATCTCGGCAAGTTGACTCACAAGCGTGAACTCCCCATCATGTTCCCGGATAGTGCGCTCGATCTTCTGGAGGGCCCCCAGAGCAACGTTATCAAGCTTGTGCATTTCTTCTTCGTCGAGTCCATGCAACCGGAGTAAGGCTGCGATACCAACGGGTAGGAGGGTCGCAGAAGTGACTCGCACCATGCAATTGGTGTAGACGATTGTAAGATCTGGTGTACTCATGATTATACGAACTTCTAGTATTCGTCTCTTTACAACGTCGGTATTAATCTCGGAAGAAATGCTTTCGATCGCAAGAGTTTCCGTGGGCTTTGATCCTGCTTGAGCCATCGCCGCAATCTGATCATCCATGAAAGAAGTAGCAAACCTGACGCGTGTTGGGAAAATGCTGATTGCCCCAGATTGAGCTTGTTCTTCATCAAGTGAAGAGAGATCGGCAGCTTGCATCTGCATTCTTTGTACCATTGTTCTGAATTCACTTGTTAATGCTTTGTTCTGATTGCCAACCGTTCAGCTTGGGTAAGCTCTGCCGTGATCAGAGGATGGCAAAATTTCTCCGGGAATATCTGACGTTGTCAATTCAGTACCTCATTTCTCCCAGGGTCTTATTATAGGTATTGCTCCCACTGTAGGCGTAGTCTTCTCATCTATCGTTATGCCGAAAGAATGAGTAGCCAGGGTGTAGGACCAAGAGACAGCCTCGCTGCCATAGACTCTCATCTCCTTTTCGTAAGCTTCAGTGATGCCCTCTTTCCATCCACCAGCTTTCTTGAGCAGTCGTCCGAGCAGTGCCGAGTCTCTCATGGCTGTATTAGCCCCGATTCCGGCCGCAGGAGTCATGCTGTGAACAGCATCACCAATGACTATCATGAATGTTAATGTTAGTAGCTTGACAGTGGTCTGAAAATTATGGTTGTCGCTTACCTGTCACTCTTGAGTCGTTCTTCCACTCTGGCACTCCCGAAGGCGATGAGCAGGTAATCTTCCAGAAGGCAGCCTCATCCTCATCCATTTGATCAAATAAAGGCTTTACACGTTCATGCCACTTCGACGTGAGCGACTTGGCCAAGTCCGCTGCTGGCTTTCCAACGATGGCAAAATCATCATTGGGCGGCATGATAGTACCTGGTTGTCCCGACATGGTCCAGCCGAACTTGAGGTTTGGATTATCCATCTCGTCAGGTCGCACATTCGTGATGACCATGACATGACCTCCTTCTTTAGAATCGTCAATAATTCTCCAGACGCCTTCACCCAAAGCTTTAAAGGCAGTGGTTGGAGCCTGTCCATGGATTCCTCGAGCGCCAGTATCGTAAGTCTTGAGTTTGCCCTCAGAGACTTGCTTGGCAACTCTGCTGTATATACCCTCGCCTCCGACCAACATCTCTCCTTCTTCAGACTCCGAACCATCTTTGAAGACAGCTTTCACACCATTTGGAGTGAGCTTGTAGCCATTAACTTGATGACCCCATTTGACGTAGGGCTCGCAACCTTCCAGAAACAGGCTCCTCATGTCAGCTCTAGAAATTCCGATCGTCTTGTTATCTCTAGACGACAGGATCTCTCTCGAAGGCTCCTTGGGAGGTCCATCACTAGATTCTTTCTTGAGATGTCGATCCATCCCAACATCTTCTCCTGTGAGTGCATCGATCCCGGAAAAGCCTTTCTGGCCCCCGGTCTTGCCGCATCGATCCCAGAACTTTTTGAACCCTTCAGGACCGAGGACTTCTTCTATTGCATCGAGGCCTTGATTTGATAGTCTTAGTCGATATCCCTGAGCACGGAACGATATCGATTGATCTCGCTCGAAGACCAGAAATGGAATTGATGATCTTAGGAGGGAGCGCGCGAGCAGGAGGGATGCCAAGCCAGCTCCTGAGATCAGTATGGGCTTCTGGCCAGCCATGATGGGAATTTTGAAGTGCTGATACTATCCCATCTGGGGGTTCTTGTTCCACCATATGATATATCTATCGATGTATGTACCATGTACTGTAGCTGCGAGCCTCGGACCGCGTTCGATGCTGAATAATTTGGCAGGCATTCTCGGCATGAGCCTGGCTCCGACGGCATGACGTGCTCCAAAATTCCGCGCTGCTGGACCGTAGTTGACCAAACCTCGCTCTTTCATGAAGATCTTGGAGGGCCGAAGACGCGAAGAACTCCCTTGGAACTGCAAGTGGCGCGTCGATGAGGATGAGGATGAGGATGAGGATGAGGATTATGCGGATTACGTTGATTGGAATAGAGCGTCAGCTTCTCATGACCGACAAAGAATGATCTACGAACCTCAAGCGATGGTCACCGGCCAGGATCCAGCCTTATCTGGGCAAATCAATCGCCCTCGGCTCAGCTGCTGCTGCATATTACATGCCGATGACATGGAGGGCGCTGAAAGTAATAGGCTTTCAAGTCAAGTGTCTACCAAGTAGACGACTTACAGACTAGGCCACCGAGCCAAGAATGATCCTTGAATGGCGCTCAGTAGTTACTCCTGTATTTCTCCTCCATCAGGCTTTCACACGCATCAGACTCAGCGCTCTCAAGACACATGGATGTTTTCAATGACGACGGCATCAGAAACAGTCACGTCTTGCGGGCGGAGCTCACTCCAAGGAACAACTACTTCTTAAATCATAAAATGCGATGCCGATTCATTCACCAACCTGAGCATGAGAACTCGGTCATGTTTCACGGACTCCAATCATTTCTGTGCCTTGAGTCATAGGACGGATCACTCTTTGAGACTTGTGAGGCGTGGTGTTCATCGGATTTTCTACCAAGACGTCTATTGGCCTTCGCTTCCAGCTCATATCATGTCACAGAAAACGGATCATCTCATCAACCAAAAAGGACTGTCGATGCCAATCTTGTGCAATACACAATCACTGTGTTTCCTCGCTCTTAGTTATTGTTCTGGCTGTTCAGGATCCTCAGGATCGCCAAGAACAGGTTGAGAACATCCAAGTATAGGCTAATTGCCGCAGCAATCTCCTCCTCGACTTGGTAATGCCTGATAATGAGCTGTGTATCCACCAGGATGTACCCGCTGAAGATCAGAGCAGCCACTATTCCGTATCCAAGCTCGACACCTTTTGTCTGTGGGAAGAAGGCGGCCATGAAGCCAAAGAGGATCAGAACCCAAAGCGCACCGAAGAGATACGGCATCCAGGATGTGAAGTCGTATTTTGTTTGGCAAGCGAAGAGCGAGAGGAAGACGAAGATTCCGAGGGTGAAGATCAGGGCCTGGAGGACGATGCGTGATTGGTAGAAGGATGTGATGACTGCGATCGAGTATGCCTGTGTCCGTATTGTTAGCTTTGCGTCCTTTCTCCTTTTTCTAGTCATGGCCTGCTCACCTCAAGCGCCGTGAACACTCCCAAGAAGGCCAAATTCATTGGATAGCTCTTTCTCTTCCAAAACGTCAATAGCATGAATCCAATAGCCCCAAAGAGCGACACCCAGAGCATCCATTGATTTGACTGGATCCAGTTCTTGAAAGGCTTGCTGAAGAAGGATACGGAGGAGAGCGCAGTCGTGAGAAGGAGCTGAACGGTCAATATGGCGTAGACCTTGCGGATAAATTGCATACGAATGGGGAGAGTGGCTTCTGCGACCGAGCCACCGAACTGGAAATATCATGTTAGCATCATCGAATTTTAGCCTCATCGTGTAGGTAGGTGTTCGGAGCCCGGCGCTGCTGCTGTCGCTGAGGCTGATATGCTTGTACCTCCTCCCAAGATCTGTACGCTTTCCTTTGTGATACTAGACTTACCTTGAAGTCATCTGGCACATTGTCATCCTCGCCCCTCGGTGTTCCAAGCAGTGGTTCAGCCTGGTATGATGGGGGCGCTTGGGGATATTGCGGCGCTGCCTGTTGTTCCTCGAAGCTGTCGCGCTGCGGCGCCGGCGTGTACTTTGTGTTGGCTGCCATCGTTACGCTCTCGCACTGTGATGGTCAGTGAGCAGTGTTGAAGGCGAAGGTGTTGCTGCTAGGGAGAATCACGGTGATGGAAGGCGGCAGATAATCGAAGATGCAGTCGTGACGCTTTGTGTCAGCAGTATCACCCCACACCTGCGCCACAGCTATTCTGAAGCCCGTGCACACTTTCACGTGCTCACAATGATCGCCAAGCTACGTAAGCAAGATCGGCTACTGCCGAACAAGTGAAGCCCGCTACAACATCTGTCGCTGTTTCTGCACTCCTTTGCAGTCTCCCGTCGTTCTGCTGCCGCCTTCACCATGGCATACCAACGACATTGGTGTGGCGTTCAATGAGATGGCCGTGTTTGATTCGAGCCGCTGGGCACAGGGCCCATCGGAGTTCCGCGCTCAGCTGACCTAGAACCGCCGTGGTGGCATGAATACACCGTCCTAAACGTCCGTCTTGTACGAGCAAAACCTGTAGCTTTGAAGCTTCGATTGGGCATAAATTCATGAGAGGTCTCTCTCCCGAGCTAAAAAAAACAGCTCAAGCATCAACGACTCTCGAAAGAGCTCTATTCCATCAAGGCGATCCATGGCGTGCAGTCTGCGGTGCATCCAAGATGATGCCGTAATCCAACCCGAAAGATTACCGCCTGGTCTAGCCCTGATGAAAGAGCAACGAACCCAGTCCTGCAAATCATCGAGCAGTTCATAATTTAATTACCGGACAAAGCTGAGAGTTCCTTTCTACCGTCGTATTCATGGTCCGACAGTAATGGTCGAGTCCGAGCATTATCCTTCGACTTTCTTGGGCAACACTAAAGTCGAGAGGTTGCATATCCATACTCATGTCCGAACGCCTAACGAAGGAGATTATGGACATGCGCCAGCACGAAAATTAGGAAATCTGGGCTCGTCTTGTGACTTTCATACAATTGGTCATTATGTACATAGCGACAGTAAATCTCTTCACATTTCATTATGACATCCAAGTTCCGTCACCGCGCTTTCTTTCAAAGACATAGCAATCGTATTAATCCTTTCAATATTCTTACGGCAAGGCCATGAATACCTTGAGGAGTGCTGTGTAGTTTGGAGTTCCTAATCCAGTGACTGGGTCCCAGCCTTGCGACACAGCAAAACCTTGGGTGTTGCAGCCTGGGTTGCTTCCGACAGTAATATCGTGGAAAGCGCTTGGGTTCTTGTACAGAGTTGGGTTAACGAAACCGACGGTCTTCTTGCCAGCGGCAATACGCTCCTCGTTGATACGGTTCAAGATCGATGCGAAAACTGGTGCGGAAGCAGAAGTACCTCCGATCAAAGTTGGCATAGCGTTGACAAATACAACGACGTTGTCTCCCACGGCACTGATATCTGGGTAGCCACGACCACCGACGTTGTAGATACCGCCATTGGTGACAGTCTCTGGCGGGTTGTTCATGCCAGAAGTGTTGTAGGTCTTGTATGGTGGCTTGTGGGCGGTCAGGTAGGTGTTGACTGCGGAGCTCTGGTAGGACGGTTGTGGGTAGATGTTAGAGAACCCACCACCAGATGGGAAGCGAGTGACGGCAACCTCTTGGTCCTTCTTGGCGTCACCGCCTGGTGGAAGGTAAGTAGCACCAGCGGCAGTGATGTATGGGCACGAAGCTGGGAAGTCCGGGTTGAAGACCTCACCCTTGCCGAGGCAGCCATCACTGTTGCCATCATCGGTGCTTCGGGCAGCGACACCAGAGTCACCGGAAGCGATGACGACCGAGACACCCTGCATACCGAGCTTCATGAACTCCGAGCATTGTCGCTGTTGGTAGTTAGTTGGCAGGTCATCCTCCTGCTCTCCGTAAGAGATGGAGATAACGTTGGTTGGCTTGTAGACACCACACTGCAGCTTGCCTTGGTAGCCAGCAGGGTTCGGGTTTGGGTAGACTGGGTCGATTGCTGCATTACCGGTCTCACCATATGCGGAGTAGGTGCAATATGAGCCATCGATAGCATCAAGGAAGCTGAAATGGAGTCAGCAATATGAGCGACAAGAGATATTGATTCACTGACGTGTTCAAGAAGCCTCCACCGCCTTCAATA
This sequence comes from Pseudocercospora musae, assembly GCA_001578225.1. Lineage (NCBI taxonomy): Eukaryota > Fungi > Ascomycota > Dothideomycetes > Mycosphaerellales > Mycosphaerellaceae > Pseudocercospora > Pseudocercospora musae. The sequence goes on along the minus strand of LFZO01000213.1, from coordinate 40,772 downwards.
CCAGTGGCATAGAAGATATCGTCGGTCTGGAACAGAACGCTGTTCTGTGGCCAGATGATTGGGTCTGACAAGTATTAGTCCATTGGAATCATGCTTCGGATCAAGGATCACGGACAGGAAATCTCAAAGTCGAGGTCAGACTCGCCGCCAGCAACGGCGGATGGAGCGAAGCCACCATCAATGCCCTCCAGCTTAGGGTGAGTCAAGAGAGGGATGTAGTTGGCGAAAGTAGCGAAGAACAGGGTCAGATCCTGCTGAGTGTAGAAGTCGCCTTCCTCGAAAATTCCGAGCTCGTTACCAGCAGCGGCCTTTGTTCCCTTGGTAATCTACGTCGACATCATTAGTCTCCTTTAGAAATCTGATCATTGTCTACTTTTGGTCTTACGTTGTACATGGCCGCAATACACTTAGGAGTGATATACTTGTCGCAGTTGGCCAATGCATTGGTGCCATTGAGTGAAGAGAGAGGGGCAGTAATTTTAGGTCCAAAGATAGGAGTAGAGAAGTTTTGGTTCTTCGAAGTACGGAAGCCTCGCTTGTCCAGATCAAAGTCCTTGCGGCCATCGAGCTCACGGCCGTTGGAGGCCTTGCCGCCTCCCAGAAGTTTCAGACCAGGCGTGACATAGTCGACATGCTGGGACAAGTGCTCCGGAAGGTAGTACTCGTCACAAGCGACGTGGACTTTACCGGTGGCAACATGCTCGTAGTGGTGGTACTTGGCCTTCAGCAGACGCTCAGCCTCGTGAACCTTGGCGTCGAGCTGGATCCATTGCTTGTTTGTCGAGTGAGAGATGCGCTTGCTGTCGATACCAGCCTCGCTAAGCCAGTTCTTGACAGCATCAACGGCGTGCTGTGGTGGGGCAAAGAAATCAATGATCTCCTCAGCGGAAAGCCACTGTCCGTAACGAGGGGAGTCTGGGTGGGACCTTGCATTCGTCTTAGTGAATAAGGGAATGAATGATGAGGGTCCACGATACTCACAGCTCGTCCATCAGAGAAGCACCAGCGCCATTGTCAATGTTCGATTGCCTCAGGCCAAATCGCATCGGCAGCACGGCATCGCGAGACAACGTATCACGCTTGACCCATTTTTTCAGAGAAGCATCACGCTTCTCGTGGCTCACATATCTGTGAGGTGTCGACAAAGCCAATGCCGAAGAGGCAAAGGCCAAAAGCACACCAACAAACTTGAAATGCATTGTAGTGAACAGTGTGGGGATACACCAAGACCTACAGCTTCCTGATGGCCACGGGGGCAGCTTTTGTATTGACCTGCAATTATAGCGGCGTCGTCGCAGCACGATGCTAGGCACTGATGCTACTTGATCATCTGCATTGGCTTGACCTACCATCTGTCGTAGTGTGTAAATGTTCGGTTGACCATGCTGTCATCGAGGCTTTGGAGTAGAGCATTTCAGCTCAAGGACCTCGGGCACGGCTTGTTCGTGCATGCGTGAGGACATGAAGACCAGTCAAGCTCTCCCAAGCTTTGTGAAGCTATGCGCCATGGTGCTGGAAAAGGCAGGAGCAAGTGAAGGGGGATACCGCCCCTCGCAGATCTCCCGCTGCCATTGACGACGGTGTGGATGTTTGATGTTTCTGGAGTGGAGTGTCGAGATGGACTGTACATTCTGCCTTCTTCTGGTTGGTCGACATAAGATTCCTCGGCCATTTTTGGCGGGTAGTGTACCTGATGTGGCCTTTCGCTTTCGGCATAGGCCAAAGCGTAGGGCACTGCAGTGCAGGGCAGACGAAGTGCGTTCGCCCAGAGCCTTTAAGGCAGTTGTGGTGTGACTGCGATGTTGTCTTCTCCGGCGCGTGTAGTCAGTCGTTCTGAACATCGAGAGGGTGCACTGACGAGAAGGGAGAGTCTACGGCGGGCTGCGACGGCGAACGAGCTAAGTACTACTCTACGGCGGACGACAATCACGCCTTCCCAGCAACACTCAAAACCCAATCAATAACTTCCTGCTTCCTCGGACCCAAACTCGGAATATGATCAGCCTCAATCTTTGTAACATCGACTTTCCTCCCGTCCCTCTCCCTTTCAATCATCTCGATCGTCTTCTGCTGGACTTCCTTGGGAATACACAAATCCTTTTCACAAAACAACCAAGAAACATTTTCAACATCCTTGTACCCAGCATGAGTCAGTTCACTCGCAAAACTCATACCGGAATGCTGAACCATGCTCTTGACCCAAGCTTGGCCTTCTTCTGGAGGAAGATCAGAGCATGAGATTGCTGCGGTTCTTGCGGGTGAGGTGTGCGTCAACCAGCCTTTCCCATCAATATCCAACCCACTCCCCGGCGCAAGCCTCTGATCCTCAGGAACATCAGCCATCGTAGTCCCCGCACTCCCTCCCAACGGTGGCACAACAGAAGTCATATACGCAATCCTGATGATCCCTCCCTGCTTTCCCTCCTTCTCTCTCTCAACTTTCGTCAGCCCCAGGGTACTCTGCGAAGTCGGAACACCCCCATAAGAATGCGCGAAGAGAATAACATCTTTACCAGCTTCGACTAATGGTCTCGTCTTGCTGGCGATATATGCAGCATCATCGTACATGGTCGGTGGAGGACCTTGTCTGGGTCCAGTCTTGAGACCGACGCTGGGGAGATGGAGACCTTCAATTTCATAGCCTTGGGACCTAATGGATTCGAAGATGTTGTTATAGTGTTCTGGTAAGGCGAAAGAGCCTGGGATGAAAAGGAGAGAGGGTTTTGTGTTGGATGACATTCTGGAGAATGATTTTTATAATGTTCTGCATTCCAAGAGGGAGTCTTGAGTCTCTGCTGTAGATGGTAGAAGAGTTTTTCTGCGTATGTATATACGATCCGTTTTGGATCCATTAGTCCGCTACGCCGCATCGGTGCTTTCTGACTTATCTTGTTTGTACTCAAAAGGGAATAGTGAGTGAGTAGGATTAGAAAGCCGCCTTCCTAACTGTCAGAAAAGTGGGCCACGGAACTTGAGACGTGAGAGTCGCTCCGTTGACCGAGCGCCAGGCTGCTAGCCATAGATTACGGCAGTAGGCCTATTGTTGTTCTACTGTCTTCTTCGCTAGCCTCTCCGCGTATGTATAATGCTTTACATGGGTCGATCTGCGAAACAGAACGTTTAGCGAAAGGGTCTCACGTAGAGTAATGTTGCCATGATACTATAGCGGGTAGCCTGGCGCTTCTGCTCCGCTTGTCATGTTAACAATGCACATCAGGGAACATTGAAAGACGTACGAAGAAGAGGTAAAGTTGCGATCAAAAGACTCTTTTTTCTCCCTTTCCCGAAACCTATTCCTACACATTCCATCATGCCCCTCCCCTATTCGCAACATGGTATCATAGTCCACCCGAAAGAAGGAAAGGGAAAAAAAAGGTCCTACATCCATCAAGTCATCTAAACGCTTAATCGCTTCAAAAAAGAAAGAAAGAAAAAGAAAACACCACCAATCAAACAGCAATAGCCGCCGAACGCATAACAGGCACACTAGCATGACGGTTCTCCTTCTCCCTGTCCGCCTGCTGTCTCAAAAGCGCAAAGCCGGAAGCACTCAAAGCATGTCTTTTATGTCCCGACTTGACTTTCTCCTCCACATTCAAGCGTTTCGCGAGGTCGACCAGACTCTTACGTTTACTGAGTCTCTTGCTCTCAGGTCGTGACGCAATGATGCCAGAGTCCGGTCTTGGGCCGGCATTCCTCAAAGTAGCGAGGGTAGATTCCGGATATACTTCGTCGAGGACTTGACTGAAATGTGCATCTAAGCTGCTCAAGGCTTGATCGTCTAGTTCTCGAACACTATCGCGGCTCGCTGCTATGGAGAAGTGTGGGAGCATGGAAGCGTATGTTCTTCGACAGTCTTGGAGACTCATAGGACGAGCTGGGTTCATCCGGTTGAGTTTCTCCGCCAAAATTCTTGCGATTGCGACCCTGTGGCTGCGTAATTGGCAGAGTTCCCAGGTCCAGAGGTGTTTTTGCATGAGGTTGTGGTCGTTGACGAATGCGGCTTTGAAGTATGTTGGCGGGTGGTGACCGGTACATCTGGTGTTGTGGTGAAAGGTGAATCCGCAGTGTTGGTTGAGGTTGGAGGATTGGAGGTGTCGTTCCAGATCTTTCTCGTTCGCAAAATATATCCTGCATTCGTCGCACTTGTGTCGCTTCTCCGTGAAGTCGAGAGAGTGGTTCCCCATGTGTTGTGCCAGCGCATCACCACGGGTGCTAAACGTTTCGCCACAAAGGTCGCATGAGATTCGATCTCTGCAAGATCCTGGTTGCCGCAGGAGGTTTTTCACAAAGTCCATGGTCTGGTCGGCTGCCTCAGGCTCATCGCTCTCGTAACCAGAGTCATTCGATTCGCGGGTGTGCGTTTGCCAACTGTGGTCCCCTTCATAGATCCAATAGTGCTGGGACATGGACTTGCGCATTTGACTTTCATACATGGGGTCGATCGGTGGACTGTTCGATACCTGCACCATGCCATCGCAGCCTCCAAGACCGCTGGCCAAGTGCTTAGGTAGGTGAGAGGCAGGATACATCTTTCCACACTCCGGACCTAAAGGCGAAGAACACGAAGGGTCAGCGTATGTCTCAAGAATAAAAGAGGCCATGCGCTCCGAAAGCAAGGGCTGAAGGCAGCGTGCCGTGTCTGAGACGGCGACCGCAGCTGCTGTCACCCGGCGGAGTCATGCCTTGCACCTGTCGATATACTTACAAGGCTCTCGGTTGCTGTTATGCGTTGTGAAGACATGGCGGTCCAGCTTCTCTTTCGTCGAACAGACCTTGTCGCAACTCATGCATGGGTAGTTCAAGGTGCCAGCACATTGCTGCGTGTGCTCGTAAAGGCGAAAGCCGGTGGAGTAAGACTTTCCGCAAGAGCAACAGTATCGACCAGATGGGTCTCGGCCGAGATTGCAATGGAGGTGCCGTTCTTGAGTCATTTCCCGCACTTGTTCTCTTTCTTCGGCTATATACTGCGCAGAATCGTGCTTGTTGGATTCGCCTGAAAGAAGCTGGGCAGCAACTCGATGAAACTCAGCAGGATCGACGTTGGCATCTGTTGTGGAGAAGTGAAATCCAGGTAGCAGCATGGCTTCTGCTCCAGCGGGCACGAATCTTGGAGTTGTCGGCATTGGCAGATAGAAACTTTCATTCGATGACGCTGGAGAGAGTGTGAGTCGCGGTGTCTGTAGAGTGTGCAGAGGCCAGTTGCTTTCGTGCATAGTCTTCGCATGCCTTCCTGGCGAGGCAAGCATGTTGTCGGTGATCACGATGGTAAAGAGTGTGGTCAAGATTCGCTGGCACCGAAGCAAAGGGTAGGGCTCTATCACTCACGCACAAGCTGATACTTGCTCACTCGAGAGTCACTCGTGTGTGGGAAGAGAGTTTCCTATATCTTTACCGACTGACCACTACGACGTCCTTCAGCGCAGGCACGGGTGCTAGGATGACACGGAGTTCATGCTTAGCAGACAATGGAATGGCCGCGTGCCATGGTAACGTTGTGCCGTTCGCCACCGCTCTAGTTCTATGGATGTGGCAGCTTTGGCCTTGTTTTCAAGCTTCGTGGGTGCGTAAGATAGAAGATGACAGAGAGCTGTCAAAGGAGGACTAGCACACAAGGTGCGTAGCAACCGTGGTCCGTTGGAACGTGAGCGAAAATGGTAAGCTGCCGCCTCTCTCGTGACCGACCACTTTTTCAAGCTCCTCCGACGCTAACCCTAAGATGTTGTCTTGGACACACCACGGCTCTGCGCGAGGAGGGCGTCACACAAGAAATGACGGTCCCAGGTTTTCCCGAAGTGCTCGTGGCCAGGCCAGGACGAGGTCGCAGAATCGAACGCTGTTGTTGTCACATGTGAACTCGTGCGATGCCCGCAGTGCCTTCATTGATATCGTACTGCTACAGAGTTCGATCACAAACATGCTTCGTTACTGCGTCCGTTCCTGCATAAGGCGCGAGTGTAATCGGTCAGCAGGGCTAAGGGCTTGTGAGCAGTCGTACATCTCGATCGCAACTTCGCAGGCACACTGAGCAGGAACAATGAAAATCCATGCTTTTCCTGGTACATGTCATGGCGACGCATCTCAATCTAGCGGCCGGCCGCATCACCGTTGTGCCCGTGAGGCCCGAATGGATGCGACTACGTCAGCGAGGGGCGCCTTTCTAGAAAGCCGTTTCTTTGACACTCCATCACCCTCTCACAACTCTGTAGCAGAGTGCTCCCTTCGCACAGAATATCAAACGAGATGATGGATTTGCGGCTCGGCGCATTTCGTGCAGGCGCAAGATGCAAGTAGGTCGTGCGCGGGCTGGCTGATGACTATCGGCATCCTTGGTTGACCAGCCTGCACTTTCCGATGTTATCATGATGGATTCAACTCGCGATCGAGAGATGCACTATTTGAGGTGCGTCATGGAGAACCCTCGATGTTCTTTCGATCTTGAGAGCATCGCGTGTCTTCAACCATGGTTCCCACCTCTCGGGGCTGCGTTTCGAAGAGCAGTAGCCGAATGCTTCTCCTGACCGGAAGAGCCGCAAACACATCCGTAAGGCTGCTTGTCGGCAGCGCATTCCGAGCGTGCGTGGTGGACACTTTGGAGCGATCGAGAAATGCTATACCATCGAACACGCTGTCGCGTCGACGCGCGCGATCCCATCTCTGACGTGCAGTACGTACCTTTGCCGTTGAGATATAGATATCTGCTTCCTGCACTCCTGACTGCGAGGAGATTCTGACCCAAATGCTGAGTTCTCGATGGAGCTTTTCTTTTGCGTATGATAGTGGGCCCGATGCGAGACGTTGGTCGGGACGTGGATGTTGGTGGAGGAAAGTTGGCAGGCACAGTACAGAGAACCCGATCGGACCGATCAGGCTACTCACATGAACAGGACCATGGACGCGCGGGTGCAAAGCAGAGGGCGACGCATACGATAAGTTATCCATACCACAGTGCCATGCCTACATCTACATTCTCATCGGACCGATCGCACTTGCAGGATGACTGCGGCGACCATGGAATGCGAGTTGCATGCATGCTGCGACAGAAGCTCGTCCATCTGGGAAGGACAACTGGCATCCGTCCTTCCAGTCTCATCGTCGATGGTGTTCGCGAGCGTTTCATACCGCGACAAAATCAAGTAGATGGGGGCACATGGGGAAATGCTTTGGAAAGCTGAAGACGAAGCAGTTGTGAGATGATCGGGATTGACGCGGTTTTCTTCAGCTCCAACAACACTTAGCTTCAGCATCTTTGATTCGTGATGCCGACTGCGATGGAACCTGAAAGGCTGACATGCGAGAAGTGTATCGCACCATGCGCCGAAGCTTGCCATAGTGGCTTGCAGTAGCCACCACAAGACTATCTCAGACAGGAGAAAACATGACAAGCTGAAAGTGAATCCCTACAGCCTTTGACCTCGTCAAGGGAGACCTGCGGCAATGAAGAAGTGGTCATCTTCTGATACCTCCGCGAAGAAGAGGTCGGTCGTGTACAACAATGTGCGCGCTCTGCGCTCGATGCTTTGGAACAGACTGCTGTCTGGGACGTACTGACCTATACTCGTACTGTATAGCGGAGTTCATGATTGCGATGACTTCCCCGAATGCTAGCCAGATAGTGTGCGCATGTGAGAAGCTCTCTTGAACTGTCTTGGCCGATTCTTCACAGAGGTCTCTACGCGCGTATCTTGGAACGGTGGAAGTCGTGGGCATGACTCCCACAATCTGCAGTTCGAGTCATGCCTTTAGTTGGTGGCAGTTGTGTCGAGGAATGTCTCGCGCTTCGTGCGTATGTGGACGTACTGCTGCTCTGACAAGAGGATATCGTGATCGTCGACGTGCAGGCATCTCAACTGATTGAAAATCATGTCTCGGCCCCATGATCATTGTCGTCCTCGATTGGCATTGAGGAGTTCTGACGGCGGGGAAGTGGCGCGAGATCGACTTTTGTTTGTGCAGCCACGCAAATACCGTAGAACTTGCTTGACATTGATCAGTTGTGCATCGATTCTAAGCGAATGTGCATCGAGCAAATGCAGCAAGAAAGCATTTTTGCGAGACTCTGATTGCACCATATAGTGCTCATCATTTGTCCAGAATGGTGTGATAAATTCGGTGAGAGCTAGGGTTTGCCCTCACATGCAGGCTGCAGCACAGCTCGTCGAAACGGAGGCAGCTGGCAGCAAGAGTCCGAAGCTGCAGGTTTCAGCACCACCAACGCGGATGCTCTGCTGCAGGTGGTGCAGATGTGGCGAGGCGAGCGAGGTGGAAAGTGCAGATGTGGTCAAGGCGAGTACAGTAGTGCTCTCTCTGGCATCTGCAGGCAAAGCAGGCCTCGGGAGCGGCTGCCAGGATTTTCCGCGCACGCCGTTGCTTGCGAGCAAACGAATGGTGCAGCGGCTCAGGTGGTTGCAACTTGCGGGGAGGTTCAGGTTGAGTTCGGCTTTTTCATGCTGCTGGGCGCTGGCGGGAACAGAACAGGGCTTGCATGATACATGACTGAGGCTGTGAGGGGATCTTTTGTCGGTCGCTTGATGATGATGACGAGACGATGGACGGCATCAAGCACTGATCAAGGTGGGTGATTAGGTGTGAGAGAAGGTGAGGAAGGTGATGGTGGACGTTTCACGACTCCTACGCGAATGCGAATGCTTAGACTTGTGCTGCATCATTCGCACGAGGCCACTCGTGGTCTGCGACGGGTACGACGTTTCAAGGTACCAGGGTGTGTGGCGGTCGGCGTGTATAGGCAGTGTCCAGCGGCGTGGCACGGCATTGTTGTGCTGTGCGAGACTCAGAGAGGATGCGTGGTAAGTTTGCAAGAATAATTGGAAGAACAGGATTAGAGATGAGGCTGCGCCACAGGTGCAAACTGTCCTGTTCTCCGAAGAGGGCACAGGTGCAGATGCATTGGCCCGCCAGGCTTGGTGAGGCTGGGCTATGGATGAGAGAAGTCGAAGGCGAGGTCGATATGGGAGGAGGCCGGCTGTCGATGTTACAGGATTTGACGGCTGCAGGCAATACTGTATGATACAAGATGCAATGGACGAATCAAGTTGTAGTGTCCCCTTTGGAAATAGACTGCGCTTGGCCCGAGTTGAGTTGAGAGGCGCAAAGCAGCGTGCAGTGCAGCAGCATTGAGTGTCATCCTGCGCTGCGGCTTCATGCTCCCTTGTCCAGGCCTACCTATCAAACTTGTGGAATTGATCCAGCGGCCAGCCTACCTCTCACGGTCTCACCCGTTCCCGTGCCTGCCAATCCAAATTATTGACTACGCAACCTTCGCTTTCTTCACCACACTCACCCTCTCACGCTCGCTTTGTCCATCACTATACCATTGTCCTAGCAGCGCGGATGAGCGTTGCGCTGTCGCCACCGCAAATATTTGCATCATACTCACTGTAGAGCACCCGTAAGCTGACTCTGCTGCGTGGCCCCGTAGCCAGCCCTCACAATTCGCTTTCACCCCCCCGACCACGACCACGACACGCTGCACCAACGACGTCTTCTGTGCCACGCGACACGATCGCCCTGTACACACCGCGCTTTCTGCCATTCGCGAGCTACATGGGACCATAGATCTGGGGCAGGAGCAGCGGTCGCGACCATCGCATTGCCGCCCCATCCCCCACACTGTTCAACACGTCGTAGCCACTCCGCATACTTGACCAGCTCTATGCCGAAGGGACTGAGCCTGAAGGCATTTGGACGGCGCAAGTCCTCAGGCAACGCCTTGGACCTGGGGCTCCCGGCCGACGCGGGCGGAACTGCGCCGCCAGAACAGTCCAGCTTTCGCGTGCTCGAGAGGGAAGACAAGAAGTCGCTTTCCTACAACAATGAGAAGCCGCACCGTCCCTTCGCTTCGCCGCTGAACACGCTGCGAGGGAAATCCGTGGATGATCTGCGACGTGCGCAGAAAGGTTCTGCCGGCAATTCGACAAGGAATTATCCGGCCTGGCCGCTCAACGGCGCTCGAGGGAGCGGCGGCACCACCAACTCAGGCTCCAGTGGATTCTACGAAAGCTCCGGCGCCTCTGCAAGACACAGTTCGACTTCGACATTGCCCAGCAGCCTGGACCAGGACAAGACTCCTGACGACGACGAGCTGTACCCCGTGCGCAAACCCCATACCACCACGGGCATGTACCGCACCCTGCCTCCCGCTGCAGACGAGCCTCCACCGCCGCCCAAGTTCACTTCCAAATTGAGGACCTTCTCGTTCGGAGGCAAGCACCATCGAGGAGCATCCAGGGATGATGTGCCTCCAGTGCCTCCACCACAGATTGACTCCGCTCCTCCACTGCCACCACCACCAGCGCAGCCAACACGCTCTCACAGCCCCTTCAGAGAGCGAGCGATGACGACGAGTAGCTATGCCAGCACTGCCGTGCCACCGAGAACGGAGCTTAGACTGGACGATCCGGATTTTGGCAACGACGACTTCAGCAACATGTTCGATAGCCTGAAAAAGGAGCCTGCACGTGAGCCATCACCAATAAACTCCTTTCACAGAACGGTAAGCATGACAGTACTTTTGCAGTGTGTAATCGAGCGCTGATGAGCAATAGGAATCTGAACCCATGTATCCGCCAAGGACACAGTCACGGAATGCCCTCACCCCATCCCCAAATCCTCAAAACATTTCGCGCAAGAACAGCGCCTCGCCATATTCTTTTGACGACGAGAGCTCCAACGATGGTCTCCTCCACAGTCCAGCTTTCAGCTCTCCTGCGCTTCCGGATGGCGGTCCGAGCGGAGCCGTTAGAAATGGAATTACCCAAGCTTTTCTTGGCAATTCCAAGTCTGGTTACTCGCGCGTTCCTGAACGCTACACTTCTCCTGGCCCCGAACGCGATTCACAAGAAAGCCTTGCCGGGCTGATGATTAGCAAGTCCAAGGAGAAAGAGCCTGCATATTCAATTCGACAAGCACATGTCGAAGATGAAGATCCGTGGGTGAGAAAAGTGGAGCTGAGAGATGGGCCTCTCCCACAATTGTCAACCTCCCCTAAAAGGCTCACTGCTTCGAACACTGGCAAGCAATCACTAGCTGGACCGTCCCGCGGTGGTGCTATCTCACCAAGCTCTGCCGGAGACTCTGCCCTGGAGTCCAACACCACCACACCAAGAGCCGCCCGGAAGCTCAACGTATTTAGCGAGGACTCAATGTTCGACTCATCCCCCAATGGACCAGCTTCTCGCGCCATCCAGCCGGGCGCTGGCCACCAACGAACCGAAAGCGGCACCATCAAGAAGATGACCAAAGCACAATTCAATGCACTGCAGAGGCAAAATGAGAGTAGCGCGGAACAAAGCGAAGAGGAGGAACATTCTGGTGACGATTATGACGACGACGATGAGATTGAGCGTGCGAGAAAGATGGCGTCACAAAGACAGAAGCAGGAAGCCAACATGTCGGTATATCGTCAACAGATGAAGAAAGTCACCGGCGGAGGACCGACAGACTTGCCGTCGTCGACAGCTTCGACGGTGCGACCTACGCTGGATCAAAGGTCAAGCTCAGCGTCTGTCAATGGTGGTGGCATGGGCCTACATTTTGGCGGCATCGGCGGCGCTCCACCTGCGGACACTCAACGCGGTAAAGACGATGACGACGATGATGACGATGTCCCACTTGGTATTCTCCAAGCGCATGGGTTCCCAAGCAGCAGCAGACCGCCGACTCGGCAAGGAGAAAACGATATGGCGCACCAGCGAAGGACATCTGCTTCTGGGTCGACAGTAATCGGAGGAGGCGCTGGGCAAGGCAACTTACCACCCTTCGCACGCCGTCTTCCGGCCGACCCATACTTCGGTGCTGGCCTCGTGACAGCAAGCACACGAGAGTCGTTGGCCATGAACGGCTCGGGCGCTTCTGTCGTTGGCGTGCCTCCTTCAGCACCACCGCACATGATGCAGCAACAGATGCCACCGTCGATGCCGCAACCACCTTCGATGGGCCACCCTGGTGGTCTTGTGGGCGTCATCGCTGGAGAGGAGCGAGCCAGAGCCGCGCGTAGAGGCAGCCCGAACCCGGCGGTTTTGATGGGACAGAATATGCCGCTGCCGTCCAACATGAACATGCCACCGATGCCACGTACCATGTCTATGGGCAACCTTCCACCACCGTCTGTCTATAACCCCAGCGGCTATCCCCCCATGCCTCCAATGCCACAGATGGGCATGCCTGGAATGGTTCCGATGCCGATGCCGCAGCAGCAGGACCCCGGATCGCAACAGATGCAGCAGTTCATGCAGATGCAAATGCAGGTGATGCAGAACATGCTCAACATGCAGCAGATGCAGATGGGTCAGCCTGTAACACCATCGCCCCGGGCACAGACACATCAACAGCAGCAACAGACCGGAGACTATCTCGGCGTGAACGTCAACCACCAGAACCGTCCGATGTCGATGGCGAGTCAGGCTTCGAACCAATTTGGCCCACCTCCAAGCTTGGCTAACCAGGGCCGTTCCATGACGATGATGAATCCACCTTCTGGCTGGGGAAGCGCGGCCAACCCCACAGGTCCCAGGCCCAACAGTGTCATGCCATTGTCGAATGGCTATGCACCATCCGTGCAGGGGTTGAACATCCCGGGTGGCGCTCCTGCTAATGCATATGCGCCGTCGATAGCGCCCAGCGAAAGAAGCAATGTCGGTCAACCCTCACGCTACCGTCCTGTCACACAAAGCGGAGGAGGCGCACCAAGAACACAGAGCATGACCTCGAATCTCACCCTGCAGCCCTTCCAGAAGCAACAAACTTCACCAAATCTGCCGGGAACCCCATTCAATGCCAAGGAGGTGCAGACACCTAAGCAGACCATCCGCATAGTGGACAAGCCAAAAGGCGCACCAAAGGTAGCTGCCAGACCCATGGACGAAGATGACGATGACGGCTGGGCAGATATGAAGAAGTCTCGCGAGGCAAAGAAGAAGTCGAAGTGGAGCTTCAAGAAAGACAAATCCGCGAGCCACTCTACGAATGAGCCCGCACTAAGCGACATGTACACGAACCTGGACTAGGAGACTGGCACAATACGCCGTGCAGACTCATTGATGTCTTCCACTTCGAGCGTTTTACGAAGCATATTTCATCGCAGCGAACGAGAACAGGACGCTTGTCCCGCCGAGTATGTCACAACTCTCGAGACTGGGTAGCCGACGGCGGCTTTTCGTGAACCTAAATACTAATCTGACGGACTTTATTGTGTATAAGTGAAAGCATTGCGATGGATACAAAAGGGAGCGGGGGGTCTTTTGGATAACGTGCCTGCCCTGCTTGAGCATCAGGCTGGAGTCGTTGGAGCGATTTAACTTGACGGAAAAGGGAATTTGACATCACAAGGCCAGGAAGTATGCCTCTACTATTTGTAAAGCCAGCATTGCTCGGGTGGATTGATGCGTGGCATGCTAGATATTGTGTTAATCCCATTACTTTGGCAAAGAAGGACACCTTCCCTCCTCACTCTTGGACTGGCCGTGTCGCATTTTCGAAAGTTCACATGCAGTTCTCCGCTGATCTTGCGTAGCGTCATGCGGCCAGCCTGGTTGCTCGGACCCACTGGAAACGTCGCGTCGTTTGTAACTTCGACACACTCACTCAAAAGACTCTTCGCGGCAGAAAACGACTGTCCTTGCTTCAACCTCGAACACGGGCTCGGAAGTCCTTGCGCAAAGTCGCCATTCCCGGCTTAGATATCGAACATTCAACTCGGAAGCGCGTGACTCAAAGCGTTCACCATGGCCGGCCAAGATCGAGACCTCCCGTATCGCCGCCGCGATCTCATCGACACCCGCAGACCCAAGCGTCGCCGTTCTCGGTCTGCTAGTCCAACACCTGTTCCAGTCAAGATGGCGCGCGCTTTCCATGGTGAGTCTGCCACCCGGAAGCCACCAGACTATGCACTGCATAGGCACTCTCCAGGCGACGCCGAACTCCGCCGCCTCGTCGATGGCCACCGCATCCCCAACTCCATTTTCGATCGCCTCGAGGCACGCTGGATCGAACTCAAAGACGAGGCTTCCAGGAATGCCAGAGAAGCTTCCAAGTCCGCCGCAAGAGGACTCGAAATCGGGAAGCGGTGCAACCAAATTCATGATCTGAAGGCAGAGATTGATAAGAAGGCCGGCGTGATTCGGACGTTGCAGGAACGTATTGGGGAGGCTGGCAAATTGAGGGAGGAGAAGTCGGATTTGGAGGAATTCATTGAGACGCAGAGTCAGTTGATTGACATTGGGACTAGTGCGTTGAGGGACCAGAGGATGAAGGTAGGACGATTAGAGGGGGAGGTTAGAGAATTGCGTTCCAAGAACAGTGAACTCGAGACTGAGGTCGGGAGCCTTCAAGACATTGTCGATCAGTTGGGCGAGGCAGATGGCGAGGAACTCGTGGGCCTTGCGCTTGAGGCTCAGGCGCGAAGGACTCTGAATATGGTTCAGGGACTTCAACGTGAGGTAGCTGAGAAGGATGCTAGGGAGGGGAGGCGTGTCGGGGAGGTTGCGAGTCTGGAAATGCAAGTTCTTGAGAAGGGGAGGAGGGCCACGGCTGCGGAACAGAAGCAGCTGGAACAGGCCCGGTTTATTGAGGAGTTGAAGAAGGAGCGCAATGGGGCGAGGACGAGGGCGGAGGAGGCCGAGAATATTGCTGAGGAAGAGGGAAAACTTATCAAGAGGCTTCTGGACTTGGAGTAGGAAACGGTCGAGGCGTGGAGGCTAGAGGATGAGTCGAGCCGAATCTGCAGCCGAGCGCATGGCACCGAGGAGCGCGAAGGGCCTAGGAACGAGTCAAACAACTTGCATAGTCGCGAGGATCGACTTGGATCTGGTACCCAAAACGAGTCTCGGGCCTTTGAATCGGGTAGTTGTCTTTCGAGCTCGATAGATAACGAAAGCCCTATCATTGACAAGATCACACGAGCATGGTGGAGACATTTTCTCTGGATACCGGAACAGCAAGAAGAAAGCGACTGCAGCTTTAAGTGTGCCCTCCAAGTGTAGAAGTCCAATGGTTATATCGACGCTGGCCCAAATTTCATGGCTGACTTTGATGTGAACAGATGCTATTATTGACAGTAGATGACTTTCTACGATGTATTCTCGGCACAAGCACGGTCCAGATCATAAAGGGCTTGGGGCATTTTAATTCCCATGCTTCAGTATCATGGACCTTGACCATTCTGGTTGATGAGATCGATCATCATACATGGGCATCACGATGATGGATGGTACGATATCAGCATGTGTCGAGAGGCTATATAAGAGGTACGGAAGTCTCTCACGGGCAGAGCAACAAAGTCCGAACGGAGACTGAGGATGCCTCCTCACATGCAAGCTGCGTCCGCAGATGCGGTCACAGATTGCATCAACCGCCTTCACTTCAACATCACCCAATTGCGAAACTTTGGTGTTTGTCCTCACCATATGCAACATCTTCTGCTCAACATCGGACGCCAACATCTTTCATTGACACAACGGCTGCCAACACCCACTGGCGCTTCTAATCTGCATCCACACAACACACTCCAACACATTCACGACTCTTCCGCAACATCATTCGACATGTCCAACAATGTGAAGCGCGCAGCAAGCCCCGCAGCTTCGGTTACAATAGTTTCCAGCCACGGCGATGCCGCCTCTGAGTCGGCAGCCGCGGACCATAATGAGTCGACTTCAGAGTATCAGCACAGCGGCGAGTCCGAAGATATCGCAGTCGGATCCTCGAAAAAGCCAATTGCGATCGAGACACCTCAAGATATGTCTGATAGGACGGACTCTGGAGAGGGTTCGCAGACTCCATCTGTTGTCGAACAGGCCGAGAAGAACGGAAAGAAGAGAGCTGGGGAGGAGCAAGGTGAGGGGAAGCAGGTCAAGAAAGCGAAGACCGGAGAGGACAATGAAACAGCTCCAGGCGGCGAGGAAGCTGGCGAGGCAAAGCAACCCGAGAGCGTGGAAGGGCTCAGGGCTCGAGCCAACGAGATCATTAAGAAATTGAAGCACAAGACCGAGGGACTGAAAGGGGAACTACAGGGCGTGAGAGAGGACTTGGAGGAAGCGAAAGAGGCTCGCGATGAATGGCGTACTGAATATCTCAACCTGAAGAAGAAAGATGACACTCGCATTGCCAACAAGAGAGAAAAGGAAAAGAACGAGAAAGCCCGCAGAAATGCCGTGCGCGCCGAGGACAAAAAAGCCATCAGAGCAGATTTCGAGAAGGATGCACGCGGAAAAATAGCAAGGGCCGAGAAGAAGCTCGACGAAAAGCTCAATACAAAGGTCCAGAATATGGGCGACGATATCGAACACAAGCGGAAGAAGATTGAAGATCTCACGGATGAGCTTCGGAATCTGAAGTCAGATCATAGAGACGAGATTCGCGGGTACAAAGAGAAGCTCAAGGAAGCCGAGAAGGAAGGTGGTCCAAAGGCTATAGCGAAGCTGAAGCAAAAGGACGTGGAAATGAAGGAGAAAGATAGAGAGGTTCAAAAGTGGAAATGTCGTGGCATAGAGCTCTCGAACACCCTCAATCGCCTACAGTCAGAGGTCAACGCGGCGAAGACTGGAGAGCAGCAATCTCAGATGGCACTCGACAACACATTCCGTGAGAAAGATGCACTCCAAGCAGACCTCGCAACAGCCAAGAGAGAAGTAGCGTCCTGGAAGGCGAACGCCATGCACGCCAACAGCGATGGAGAGATTCGCGAGATTCAATGGAAGGCACAGTTCAAGCAGACCACGGAGAAATACCGTCGGGAAGTCGATTCTCTCAAGCACAGAGCAGATGCTTGCAACGAGTTTCAGCGAAGCAATAAGAGCCTCGCCCGTCAAAACGAGCGCAACAACGAGCAGCATCTCAATCATATCCGGAAACTCGCGGATACTCAAAACAAGCTTCAACTCGCTCTCATCGAGAAGGATAGAGCCAAGGCCTCGGAGGAGATTCTGAAGACAGAGCAGCAGAAACTGGCAGATGACAACAAGAGACTGAGGGAGGCCTTTGCTCGTGCCAATCTCTCACCTCAGGCTGTCCTCACTTCAAGTACTGCCGACATTCCGCCAGCAGGGCCGCCCAAGGACCACAGCGCCGGCCAGATCTCCAGCGCCATCGCTGGGCCTCCCATTTCGGAGGAGAATCGCGAAGCAGCCTACAACGGAACTTCAGCTTCAAAGTCCAACTCCTGGACCTTCTCCAACAGTATCTAAACTTCCACGACCAGACTACTACACGGTTTCCATCACTCACCGATCAAAACAACCTCTGAGAACTTTGCCACTTACGACACCATACCATCTATCATCTATATACACCACATCCCACCATCACAATCATGGCCGACTAGCTAGCTTCAACAAAAAAAAACAAGAGGAGAATCCTCAATGATAATTCAATTCCACCCCGCCCTTCTCACTCCTCACACTCGTACTCCCAATCCTACTCCCAATGTCATCTTCCAGAGGCTCCAAACCTTCCTTCTCCAAGTTTTCCTTCACCTTGTCAACCTCATGCCACACCCTCAATAAATTCCTCCCGGCGACCTTCGCACAGTCTTCCTCACTTACACCTTTCTTCAACAAGAGTCCGATGAGTTTCGGATAGTCTGCCACGCTTTCCAGTCCGCGAGGTGTACTTGGGATACCGTCAAAGTCTGAGCCTAAGCCAACGTGATCGTAGCCGATGAGGTCTCCGATGTATGTGATGTGGGAAACGACTTGGTCAATTGTATTCGCCTCGTCCACGTACTCTGGTAATCCGGTTTCGGAAGAAGGGTCTTCTTTGCAAGAGATGAATTCCGGGGCGAAATTGATCATGACTAGTGAGTTTCGGGTTTTCACGAGGTGGAGGATGTCGTCGGGGACGTTTCGGGGGTGAGGACAGATGTTGTAGACGGAGGAATGGCTGAAGATTGGTGGCGCGAGACTGCCTTCCCATTGATATTTCTCTTCGGAAGAGGTTTTGTTGCCGCCCAGCACGTCTCGCATTGTGTCTGGTGAGACGTGGGAGAGGTCGACGAGCATGCCGAGACGGTTCATTTCTAGGATTAGCCGTCGGCCGAGGAGGGAGACGCCGTACCAGTAAGGTTTTGAGCGTTGGGAGACTCCGTGTATGGAGACCACTGCGGCGTCGGTGTAGAGGTTGTGGCAGTTCCAGTTGAGGGTGGCGTACCGGACGCCGAGTTCGTGGTAGAGACGGAGGGTGGCGATTGAGTTGCCGATTTGGTGGAGGCCTTCGATTGCGAGAGGACTGATGAGTTTGCCGGCTTCAAAGTTGGCTTCTGCTTCTGCTGCGCTTGTTGATAGCGTGAAGTATTTGGGATACCTGGCGCCGAGACGTTTGAAGAGGTCGATCTGGTCCAGTGTGGCCCTCACGTAAGGTGCGTAGTTGGCGTCGGAGAAGTCGAAAGCATGTGGTGGGCATGGTATCCAGGCGCTCCAGAATGAGCCCCCGAGCTGGCCTGCATCTGCTCGCGGGAGGTCGAAGTGTCCAGTGAAACCGCCTTGCTCGAAGGACTTGGTGAAGTTTGAATGGTAGATGTGGTTGTTGTACAGAGCGCGGATCAGGATCAGTAGATCGTTATGGCCATCGATCAGCGGGTTCTCTTTCAGGATCTTGTGTGCTGTAGCCAGCTCGGCAGAAGCGAAAGAGCTCCCACGCGCCGGTTTTGTCGAGAAGAAGTCGGCCAACTTCTGTGGGTGGAAAACAGTATAGGCAAATGTTACACAGCTGAGGATGCATAGCAGCTGGAGAAGGGTCCAATTATTGCTCTTCGAATCCGCCATTGCCCGCTGCAGTATCGGCGATGGTGTGTTATCAGATTGATTTTTCTCCAATCCTTCTGCCATGGCGGCGTGGTCGTGTGCCTCTAAATCACGATGTCTTCTGATACTGTCGCGTATTGTCAATGCCATCCCACGCTGGCCCGCACGCTCGGCAGTTCCCTTGAATCTGTAATGACTAATGAGCGACATCGCTGCAGGCGTGCCTGAACGTACAGGCAATACGTCTTGGCATAAGAGTAGTACTGTACCTGCATCAAGCATGCGATTCGATCGACCTCATCCGACCATACATACATACAAGATGGGCATAATGTCGGCATTCACGCTCATTCGGACCATCTCGCTCTTCCACATCACCGCTGCCTACTTCTTCCTTACAGCGCCGAGAATTCTCGCTGACCAGAATGTGGTCTTTATACTGGGCGAGTCTATGCGCATAGTGAGTAAGCTCCAAGCAAATGCCATGTCTCCATTGCTGATACATGGCTGCAGAATCATGCGACGTCGCTTGACAGACCCAGCGATGCTTCAGCTTTCATTGCCATTCTTCTGGCTTTCATCGGAGTCGCCGATCTTACGGCAGCATCTATGCATGAGGAAGCAGCACTGTACTATTGGACGTCTAATGTGCCTGTCCGACTGGCCTTCTTGTTTGGTCTATCAGGCTATGTCTATCTCTTCAAAGAGGATGGCGCTTTCGGCTCTGGTACCGCTGCCAGCGCAGGCATAGGCGAGCCATTGCAAAACAGCTTGGTGTTCACCTTTGGCTTCTTTGAGATTGCCATGTGGTTCTGGGTATGATCTCACCAGCTTTTCCCGTCTACAGCCACGCATCCTGATGTAGTTGGCAGATCTTCACTAGCTTGCGCGAAGAGCGACGACAGTTTGCTCTGAGAAAGGCCGAAGAGCTTCAAGCTAACGAGGACCGACTATGACCCTACTTGCCAGCTTTGCTGCAGCGCGGATCAGAACGTAGCGCAGCTCTTCCACAAGAAAGTTCACGCCTGTGTATGCTCCCTTCCCAAGCTCTTGCAATTCCACACCTGCTCAGCACAGCGTTATGGCGACTTTCGAGGTCGAGTTTTGGTTTCGCGCACGGAGGTTGACAGGCGATTTTGCCGCCTTGATGTTCTCTACGCACGTTGTCGCTCGGCACACCACCACCAGAAGCATCGCGCGTTGTCTCAGGCTCCCGGACGGGAATCTGCTTGACTTGTGGAATATATGCGCCGCAGCAGTCATTTCGGCCTGGCAGTGTACAGAACAGCAAGCATCAAAAATGCTCCGCGAGACGCCTCCGCCGCGGTTCAAGCGAACCTTGTCTTCTCAAAATGAATGATCTGAGCGGTTCGTCTCCTATTTTGAGCCAATTTTAGCTGGCGTGGCGAAACGTTAAACCAGATCTGTCAGTAGCCCGCCTTTGCTCAATCCCTCGCATGTCCATTGTCCACCTGCAGAAATCCTTTGCCGCAGTGAAGCGCAGCTGAGTGGATGAAGCACTTGCACTCATATGTTGAAAGGATTGGTAGGCTGTGGAGCATTTCATTACTAGTTCTTCGTCTTCCCGCACGCGTCTCGCTATATTTCGTCAGGCCTGGCCGCAGAACGAGAAGATCCCGCCTGTCACCTGTCAACTCTAACGCGAAAGCACACGATCACACATCTCCCCGCTAGACTCAAGGACCAGGACCAGGACCAGGACCAGGACCAGGTACCCATACTGCGGAGATGTACACCAACGTATGGCTCAAACGAGTATGGATTCCTCTCTGGGTGATTCAACTCATTCTTGTCCCAATATTATTGGTGGTTTCGAGCTTTGCCCTGTATGGAGTGGCCTACATCGATAGAAACGACGAATCATCCGGTTACGACAATAATGTTTACACTGCGCTTAAGTTGGTTCATCTTGTCAAGAATTGGCGACAAGCGATAATATGTAGCTAACAAGGAACCCTGTCTAGTGCCGTGGCCGCTGTTTACATTGCCATTTGCGGATTGACCGTACTGTTTACTCTCGTCGAAATCATCTTGCTCGCACGCAAGCGACTTCGCCCTGTGGTCGCAGTCTCGCTTGAAAGCATTCTGTTTCTGATCTGGCTCATCATATTCGTTCTGGTCATCGTGGGTGTCGCGCAGGCGCCTAGACAATCGGGCAGTGCTCTTGGATTCATTTTCATAATTGTTATCCTGTGAGTCCTCGCGGCTCCTTGTCGGCCAAGTATGGTTTATGCTAACTTTTTTCGTAGCGCGACCAGCCTGGGAAAGCTCATCTACAGCTCCGTCATCCTGCATCGCTATCGCAAGAATCGCAGCGCTGCCCTTGGGGCCTATAGCGCTCCGGGAGACGCGGAGACGGGGGTGCAAGCCTACACTGCATACAACCCCAGCGCTGGTGCTCCGTCGAATCCGTTCCGGTTGTAGGTGTTCAGCAAGAAACGATATGTGTTCCGAAACTGATCTTGTCCGTGTAGTGACCCTTCCCGCGACGCTTCTCTCAATCCAACAACGCACCAACAAAGACCAACCGGCGAAGCAGCTGGATACTATGACAGCGCGCCGAACGGCTCGTATGAGATGCAGCAGAATGCAGGACGATCCTAGGTGGCATGATCGTGTGCCTGTCGCGCCTTGTACCTGTATATTCGCAGTAACGATGTATGATAACTACCCGGTCCTGTTCCGCATCTCTTCTTTGACGGCTATTACCGGCCTGTCAGCATGTTCAATTCTCAACGCCCTGCCCTGCTTTCGTCTCTTCCATGAAATCTTCCTCAAGCATGCCGGCGACTAGAGTCGAGCGATGGCAGAGGAGCAGAAGGTGCTCTTGCGCCTTCCGGATGAGACCCTTTATACGTGTGTTTCACAAACGATCTGCGCTGACGTCGGTCTGGCACTTGAAACACGTTGACCAGGCTTTCGACGGTCACTGTCTAAAGCACTCTGCCATGTCCTCACGTGCGCCGAAAGTGAACGGATACAGCAGACGTCGAGTCAGTGTCGCTGGCGATGCAATTCCAACGAGATCTCTCTGATGAGCACTACTCTATCCGCTCTAACTTTCATTCTCGACTCGCTTCCATTTTCTGCGCATCAATAATAATCTCATCATACACAGACCATACGCCATCATCATCAAATTTCGAGATCGAGCATCTCACATCGGAGCCTTGGGCAGCATTACTCGAGCTTCCGGCAGAGACCGAATGCTATACAAAGCCACCGAGAGTAGTGCTGCCCAAAAAAGTCGCAGATCATTACCGCACGTGCATTGCCCAGGGCGGCAGACACTATACCCATGATCCCTCGAGCACTCCAAGAAATTTCTCGAATTATCTTCCCAATCAGAGCCAACCTCTCGTCAACCTCGTTTCGGCGGTAGATCTCCAACATGCCATCATTGCCATGTGCGGGATGCGATGGGCGTCACCTGCTGCTGAAACAACTGGGGCATCTGCATTATTCACCCATCCACGCGCAGTGCAGTACGCCAATGAACGCATTTGTGACGACCTAGAAACCATCTTAACATCCCTGCAGGCACGACGAGATATTGGAGTCGCCGGCGGCACACACTACGTTTCGCCCTGCTTCCACCCATTTGTGAGGCGGGCCGTAGCCTTTCGGCACTTAACACGACCGTTGGATGTCAAGTGATGTCAATTCGGCGACCTATGCCTGTCCATAGAAGGTTTCTCACCCGGTTTGGCGATGCCCACGAAATGGAGACGGCAAGGAGAGCTGGCGCGCAGGGTCATTACCCTTGCATGGTACGGCCAGCAACTCTCTTAGGCTGGTCCTGCGAGCTGGGCTATCGAGAGAGTCTTGCACGTCCTCGGGCAAGCGTTTCTGCCTGGTGCCAACGGCACTGCTTTGCTATGCCGGGGCACCCTTGAACACTCCTCGCCTGAAGGGTCGGCTTGGGCAGGGACTGAGCAGACCGCGTCACAGCCTGCACAGCGAAGATCCTAGTGTATGGTCGAAAGCCTGGTGTTTCCTCAAGGTTGATGGTTCGACCGCAGCACGACCCAGGCCGCAATGCCAATTCGCTGGTTGGTGCATCTGGTTGCGCCTCACGTAAGAAGAGCCCTACCGTCACTCGTCCACAATAATCTCTGTACCACAGTGATCTGCGAACACTAGTCTTCCCACAGCATTTGCGTTGTTGCAGCTGCAGGCCAAGTCTGCTGATTGCACATAATGACCTCCGGCGCACCAGCTGAACCTACGACAACAGGTTACGCTCCTAACGAGTCAAGGAGGGCTGCGGCACTGCCAACTCGTGTCGAGGAGCCATTCGCAAGACAGTACGCGTTACCCTCAAGCCGCATCTGTGGCGACGATGACCTGCATGAAGGATCTTCGACTGATCGAGAACAGGCAAAGACTGCAAGATAGAGATCCGTGGGCTGCTTCGCGCCCGCCGCCAGCGCTCAGGTATGCTCATACCTATACTGGTTCTGCTCCCTCACACACTCATCAGTCTGTGAAAAGCTTTCCAGCTCCACCGGGATTGCCATCGGCCAACCGCACCACCGTGGGATACCCACCTTTTTCTGCAACGCAAGCACAGCGCTGGGCCAGAGAGGAATGGTCCAGCCGACCAGCAGCGCCTTATCAAGAGATCCCATTGCTCTCGGGCTGGGCGGCATCACCACTGTCTGCTCAGTTCCCCACCTCGCAGACACCGATGCCTCCCGGAAGTGATCGGAGTCCTCGGTCAGGCTACTCAGCGTATGGAAGCGCTTGGCCCGGGCCCCCTCTACGCCGTAGCTCTTCGGAAGAAGCGCGAATGAGCCCGTTGGTAGGTGCATACTACGGTGGAGATGCAGGCTCCAGTGCCGCCAGTCTACAGAACAAGGCATTTCCACAGCGACGACCATCGAACAGAGACGAATTCGACGGACCATCCCAGCTCCTCGACAAACCAGACGACAACGGTATCGAACCAAAAGAAGAAGATCTTCCCCAACTCCCCATCACTTTATACGCCCAGGAACAGGACGAGATTCTATCCAAAGTAAACGACAGATTGTCACAATGTGCGTACGACTTCGTTGCCAAATACCAGTTTCCCATCCCCATTGAACCCGACAAGCGACCAGTACGAGTACCCGGCGACCGAGAGTGGTCTGAGTGGGTCTACCTTCTGAAGCGACTCGCAACGAAGAGAAGGATCCCGGCGCGAGTCCTGTACAATGGCCAGATCAAGCAACTAATCACGATCCTCGAAAACAGCTTGGAAATGAGACATGCGGCCAAGCATCAGTCTAGGCCGCTGAAGGACGACAGAAACATTCTTCAGCTCATCAGCTCAGGATTGCAGGTCGCCAAAATCCTGAAAGACGCGCCGGCGATGCAATATCTCGACAGTCTGTACATCCAGACCGAGCGGTTGATTCAGAGCCGCAGAGCACCAGCGCCCTCGCCATTCAACACGTCCATGTAGACGTGCACGTGAGGGTGCCGGAACACATGGCAACAGCATTCCCGGACTCGGCTCCAATGCACAATTTTGACGTGGCTATGGACTTTTGATAGGAGTCTCTTGGCGCTGCAAACCTCTGATGTTGCATCGGGCACCAAGGACCAAGTCACGCTTCACGGGACGTTGCACGAGGAGGCATGGTCGATTGCTAAGCTCAGCTACCGAACAAGAATAGTTCAAGTTTTCATTCTAAGGCGTATTCGAAATTGCTGTATTCTGTATTTCTTCTGACCGGCTTTCTGGACGTATCAGTCGGCAAGAGACGACAGATTCGATCAGCAAGGCGTTTTTGCGAGGCGGCGGCGGCGCAAGGACGGAATGTCTGATTCGGAGAAACGGAAGACAGAAAATTCGCCATCGTCAGAGTCCCTTAGCGTCTGAGTGTGAACGAGGGATGGCATAGAGAGAGAGAGAGAGTTCAGTAAGGATCGAAGGTGTACTTTGAGAACGGCACAGCGGGATGTCGCAGGATGTTTCATAGATACTTTTTTAGGGTTGGATTAGGACATGCAGAAGCAGTGTAGGGAAATGTGTGAGAATTCTCGCCAAACCAGACAGCGCATCAAAAATCCCAGACGAGAGGCCGGCTAGGACAGGACGTTAAGTGTGAGAGGAAGACTCGTACGGCAAATGCAAGCAAGCATTGGATGTAGTCGGAACAGACTAGCACCACTTTTGACCTCTGTTTCCCTCGAACCTTAACTCTGTCGTTTCAAGGCGTGCGTGCCAACTGGCAACGAGGTTCTGCTCAGTTCTGGCGATGCGAATATGCTCGGATTCTCGCAATGTCCAGATTGGGCTTCATTGAGGATCATCACATTCTCCCAATGCAGTCAAGGAAGACCAGGACTCTAGTAACTTTTTATGTCTCCGAACTGTCGTTTTGGTTTAGATTCCAATATGCAGTCCCTTATGCACGATCCCTGGACGACATTGCAGGTCTCGTGATTCAACGTGCAGCATCCTTCAAGTTCCAGCCCGTCAGGCGTGGCTCAACGTCCGCGATGGTGAGCTGCACGTCAAACGGTCAAGACTCAGATGTGAGCTGGAGCGCGTGTCTCCTTTATGATGCACCGGCAGTTCTCCTTGCCAGCAAGGTCTTTCCCGCCTCCAGGCATTTCATCTGCATCGCCCTGGACCACCAATAACGACCATTCCCGGCGGCCGGCCATTCGTCGTGTGAACTCTTGGTCAGGGCATCTTTTGCGGAGGTGGAGGAGTACCGGCATGGGCATGGGCATGGACATGGGCATGGGCAGTGAGCTGACAGACGACAGTACACCATCTACAACAATCTATGCGAAACGCTGCGAAACTGCAATTGCAAAGAGGTTTGCACTGCGCTGGCCTTGATGTATAATGTGGCAGGCCTTGAAGCGGCAAGATCTGCTCGTGAGACACATGCTAACCCTTATATCCTGTGATTTAGGTATCCAGTATTCGCTTCAACCGAGTCCCGACTTCTGGCCGATGAGTCGGGGCTCGAGATCCATCCGGTCGACCACCGACGACCTCAGATTCGAAAACGCACAGCGCAGCACCAATCAACGACTATTTTCGGGGGACATGTGACACTGCATGTCTTGTCATGGCACAGCACATCTTGACACCTGCAGATTTTTGGCATCAAACATATAATCATCGCACACAGCATATTCAAGCACATGTTCACAAAGACGAAACGCCAACGTGATATATCGATATAACATGGACCACTGTACAACTTTCTCCCGTCAAAGCCACCTCACCACTTCACACCGCTTTGATGTGCACTATCACTTTAAGCTGCAGCTGCTCGCTCGCTCGATGCTGCACAAAGTGTCGTCGCCTTCAGGTATCATGAGATCGAAGGCGTAGGCGGTACTTTCAGTGATGATGTGCTGTTGGGAATCTCAGGCATATCCCTGCACTCAAATGCCGATGCTCCAGGAGGGAGCGAAGCCTCTTACCGATCGCGAAAGTGTGTTTTGCATTTGATGTCAGATCTACGAAGCAGGAATATCAATCGCGGCCTCGGCCTCACCTAAGGAAGCAGAGTGGTTACAATGGCATTGTTGGAGTGATAGATGACAGGTTGCAGGTTACAGTTTTTAGACATGTCGTGGCATCACTGTGATACTGGACTCGAAACTCATCACTGCCACAATTGCCTATTATCATGAGACCCTTCGATGACCATCCACGAACTGATGGCGTCAGATCTACACGGACCTCAATCACCAGACAGCGATGGCCACGAGGATCTCTGACTGGACACCATGATCAAAGTGTTCACGTACCATGTCGCACAGGGTCTTGATTTGTCATGTTCCTTCAGCCTTGAAGCCTCACTTTTGTATCACATGGCTGCATACCGGCGTTCGGCTATGCTCGTTCAGAGACACGTGGAGTGCCAAGATGTCCGGACAACCATTGAAATCAGACCTCGGATTAGATGGTAGTGGAGTCCGGGGTGATGTGAGGTGAAGGGTGGGTTTGATCCTTTCCTTTCCTTGCTTCATCTGATGTTGATGACAGAAAGGCTGTGGCACTTAAGCACGGGCTTTGGTGCCTGGCTGTGCCCTGGAAGAATTCAAGGCCTACCTATATAACAGCAGCCTGCTTCGATGGGTGTTCATGCGGCAATTTTCTTTGAGTCATCCTTCATGCGCTTCCTTGAACAAAAACGAAGGCACAGAGAGGTCCATTGGCGTCGTCGTCCAGCGGCACTCATGGTTTTGCTGATGACGGATGGCCATGATGATAGTCCAGAGTATGGCTCCCATTGCGAGGACGCCTCGGAATAGCGATATACTGCGGTCGTGGACTTTTGCTCGCACACGACCACTCTCACATGTTGAAGCGAGGTTTGGAGTCAATGGTGACGTCGCCTTCTCTGGCCGTTTGACCAGGCTAAAAGTAAGCTGTTGTGCCGCCGATGTAGGAGATGGTATGCAGCATCCGTCGGCGCGCCATATTCTCGCTGCAGCACATCTGTTCTCCGTTGCAGAAATGGCTTTGTCCTGAGAGGTCGGTGAGGGAGAGTTTGTGCTTTTCTTGGCGGACTTCCATGCGGAGAAATCCAGCTCTTTGTCATTCAGACTATGTCATTCGCAGGTGCCGAGCAATCCCATCCATACTGTAGTGCGCCTGTATCTGTGCGCAACGCAGCTCTTTTCTTTCTCTCTGACTCTTCACTCTGCACTTGACTCACAATCTCACATCCCCACATAGCATTTCCGGTATAAACACCACATCTCTGCCTCCCGCACCCTCATCCTTCCATTGACCTTTGAGCACACCAACATGTGTCCGACACCAGAGGCCAATGGCCACACCAATGGCACTTCAGTCAATGGCACTTCAGTCAATGGCTCTGGCGAATATGTGTATGTACCACCAGAAAGCCCCCGCTGCATCCGCGTGGCTGACCTCCCTCTGGCGCATTCCCCAGCAACTTCTCCTCGCGACCGCAATCGAGAAACCCCTACGCACCGGTCCCTGATTTCCTGAGCAACATCTCAAATTTCAAGATTATTGAGTCAACGCTGCGAGAGGGAGAGCAATTCGCCAATGCCTTCTTCGACACCGAAACCAAGATCAAGATCGCCAAGGCACTTGATGAATTTGGCGTGGACTACATTGAGCTCACATCGCCCGCAGCAAGCGAGCAGTCAAGGCTAGACTGTGAAGCAATTTGCAAGCTCGGATTGAAGGCCAAGATACTTACACACGTAAGATGCAACATGGGCGATGCCAAGCTAGCAGTCGCGACCGGTGTGGACGGTGTGGACGTGGTTATTGGTACCAGCAAGCACCTCATGGAGCACAGTCACGGCAAGGACATGGAGTACATCAAGAAGACCGCAATCGAAGTCATCGAGTACGTCAAGTCGCAGGGTAAGGAAATCAGATTCAGCTCGGAAGACTCCTTCCGAAGTAATCTTGTGGATCTCCTCACTCTGTACAGCGCCGTCGACAAGGTTGGCGTGAACAGAGTTGGTATTGCGGATACGGTTGGCTGCGCGACTCCGCGACAGGTATATGACCTGATCCGAACGCTCCGTGGCGTTGTTAGCTGCGATATTGAGACCCATTTCCACGACGACACGGGCTGCGCTATCGCAAACGCATACTGCGCGCTCGAGGCAGGCGCAACCCACATCGACACCTCAGTCATCGGTATTGGTGAGCGCAACGGCATTACTCCACTTGGTGGACTCATGGCCCGCATGATTGTCGCGGACCGCGACTACGTCAAGAGCAAGTATAGGCTGGAGAAGATCAAGGAGATAGAAGACTTGGTGGCGGAGGCAGTTGAGATCAACGTGCCATTCAACAACCCAATCACTGGCTTCTGTGCCTTCACACACAAGGCCGGTATTCACGCCAAGGCCATCCTGAACAACCCATCCACCTACGAAATTATCAACCCTGCAGACTTCGGCATGAGCAGATATGTGCACTTTGCATCCCGTCTTACTGGTTGGAACGCCATCAAATCACGTGCTGAGCAGCTCAGTCTGGAAATGACTGATGAGCAGATCAAGCAGGTCACGCTCAAGATCAAGGCTCTCGCAGACGTGAGACCGCTCGCAATCGATGACGCAGACAGCATCATCAGAAATTTCCACTTCAACTTGAGCGCCGACAAGGAGAAGCCACTACTCAACCTTTCAGAGCAGGAGCAGAAGAAGTTCGCCAAGGCCGAGGCCGACCTCAGCAAAGAGTCCGAGAAGCGGGCGCTCGACGAGACTGTTGATCAGCAGGCCGAAGTTCCAGTGGCCAAGAAGACCAAGACCGCGACTGTATCATAGATGAGGACGCTGACCTCATGTTCTACGACTTCTACGAAATTTCAGAGTCCTGCTATTCGGACGGCGTTGCGGGCATGTATTTGGTAACTCGGACGCGGAAGGCACAAAAGCGAAGCGCAACAGCATCTGTACCGAGCAGGGCAGACTCCAGCATTTGCCGGTAGAGTTCAGAAATAATTCGAAACAATTATCAGAAGCCAGCGAGTACGAGGAGATGCGTAAGTTCGTATGATACTGAACAGCACGTGAAGAATGAAGCCACCATTCGGCAGGCCTGATGACAAGGATTTCGCGGTTCCCAGGTCGCAGCCTGTCTTCCTCCCAAGATCTGCAGGCAATTCGCCTGGCATCTCCAGATACCACGCCCTCTTTCCGCTTCATGGTCTACCAATACCATCGAGCGAGTTTTCTCCATACCCCGCATATCGCGCATAACTTGGGACACGGTCCGCTGCATGAACCTGCGCTATTGCCTCTCCAGCTACAACTAGAACGCCACGACCTTTCGGCGACGTGGGGCAAGGCCGGTCTTCTGTTCAAGCTGACCTGCACTGAACGAGACGAAACTCGAACGACGTGCGAGAAAACTGATGCTCTACAGGGTGCGTACAATGTCACGCTGACTGCGAACTGAGAAGGTGGATACAACGACAAAGAATGCGATTGCAGCGAGCATTATCCGGTGAGCGTAATGGCTCTCATAGGGCTGCTGCTGTGAACTGTTACACGATAGGTCAACCTCTAGTGAGCTCTGCTCCCAATTCGCCATGAGCCGACCATTCGCCTAATCGTAGCCGAACTACGAGGTGGGCAAAGACGGTACTTTTCCGACTCCAAAAGAGCTCACGGTCCAATAGGGATTGCCACCAATGTTGGCGGGGTGCAGAATGGCATCTTTGGTACAACGTAGCGTTCAGCCCTGCGGTGCACTACTGATAGGACTTTTGAGGTGCGGTGGGTGCATTTGTATATAGGTCCCAGGAGCTCACGCCTGTGCCGCCAGCTCATCAGTCACGCACCCTTTGCCTGCGTCAATTCGAATTGTTCCAGCGTTTCACACCAGCTTTCAATATGGCGACCAACGGCGTCAATGGCCAGGCCAATGGCAACCACATGCCAGCTCTGCACACCTCCCCAGAAGAATTTCTCAAGCACGAGTATGACTTCGTTGTCTGCGGTGGTGGTACAGCAGGTCTAGTCGTTGCAGCACGGTTAACCGAAAATGAGGATATCAGCGTCGGAGTAAGCCTGGAATCTGTTATATTCGCTGGCGACAGTTGATGTTGTGGCTGACTTGGTTTCAAGGTCCTAGAGGCTGGCACCTGCAAGCTTGGCGACATGCTAGTCGACTCTCCCGTGATGTTCATGCAGACCTTCAACAACCCAGACTACGACTGGAGCTTCAAGACAGAGCCACAGGTGAGAGAAAGTGATACCCCTTGAAAGGGAACACGACTGACGAGATCCTTTTCATCAGACTGCCAACAAGAACCGCCGCCACCACATCCCTCGAGGCAAAGCTCTTGGTGGATCGTCAGCCATCAACTACATGATGTACGTTCGTGGCTCACTTCAAGACTATGACGACTGGGCTATCATTGCGGATGATGATAAGTGGAATGCCGACGAGATGATGAAGTACATGCGCAAGCACCAGACACTTGAGCCCATCTCCGAAACTGTCGTTGATCGATCCACTATGCCTTTTGTTGGCGAATATCACGGCACTTCCGGACCAGCTCGGACCTCATTCAACGACTGGAGACTGCCGATCGAGGACGACTTCATCAAGGCCTGTGATGAGGCTACTGGCATGACAAAGAAGCCGAACGATCCATGGAGTGGTGACCACATTGTAAGTGCATCAGCTCAACATGACGAGTCAGATGCTAACAACCATCATCTAGGGCTTCTATAACACTCTCGGACTCGTCGCTCGAAGTGGTCCAAACAAGGGCCTTCGATCTTATGCTGCTCGCGGATACTTCCAAGCAAATGCACACCGACCGAATCTACACGTCCTCACATCGGCTATGGTGTCGCGGATCGAGCTCGATGGCAAGAAGGCAACCGGCGTCACTTTCACCAGCGGCGGAAAGAGCTACACCGTTCCAGCCAAGAAGGAGGTTATCGTTGCTGGTGGCGCCATTCAATCTCCGCAGATTCTGGAATTGTCCGGAATCGGCAACCCAGAGATTATTCGAGCTGCTGGCATTGAGCCCAAGATCGAGAACAAGGCAATTGGCGAAAATTTCCAAGATCACGTGCTTACTGTGGGCTGCTGGGAAGTGAAGCCAGGCAACATGACCCTCGAAGCCATCCACAATCCAGCCGTGATGGAACAAGCGCAGAAACTCCTCGCAGAAACTGGCGGAGGGCCTCTCACCTCGATCTGTACCATGCAAGGCTTCTTCCCATACAAGCAGTTCGCCACAAAAGAAGAGCTCGACCAGTGCATCGCCAGCATCGAAGCCGACATGCCGAACCTCACACCATACCAAAAGAAACAATACGAATGCACAATCGCCCACCTCAAAGACGACAAATCCGCCAACCTCCAAGTCGTCCTCGTCCCGTCCCACTTCGGCATGGAGAAGGGCATCGAGGACCAGTCCGGCGTCTTCCCATCACCCGCAGATCCCATCAACGATCCCTACGCAATCTCTGCAGCCATGTGTCTCCAATACCCACTCAGTAGAGGCACAGTCCACATCAAATCCTCCAATCCCGACGACCATCCCGCCGTCGACCCAGCGTTCCTCAAACACGAAGCCGATGTCGATGTCCTCGCCGCAGGCCTCAAGATGCTTGGAAAAGTCGAACAAAGCAATCATTTGAGCGACAAAATCTCGAAACGTCTTTTTCCTTCACCCGATGCAGACATGAGTTCTACGCAACAGATGAAGGATGCTGTGAGAGATATTTGTATGAGTGAGTATCATGCTTGTGGTAGTGTTGCTATGGGCGATGCTGTGGATACAAAATTGAAGGTCAAGGGGGCTCAGAATATCAGGGTTGTGGATGCTAGTATTTTCCCGAATCATGTGAGTGGGAACATTGTGTCGAGTGTTTATGCGGTGGCGGAGAAGGCTGCGGATCTTATCAAAGAGGATCATCTTTATGGGGAGTTGCAGAAGGCTGCTGCTTGAGGGATGCGAGTCTTTTCCTTTGTGCTTCTGGTTGTCCTGAAGGAAGTATTTATGATTGAGATGTACCTCAATGCGCTTCGAGTGATTCTGAGTTGCAAATGTCAGCTATTCCATCGGCTGGGCACCATGAGATGAAGGCTTTGGTACTTCGGGGTGTTTTTGGGAGAATCGGATGCAGGCTTGGAGGCTGAATCACCCTTACGTACTACACGATTCGACACAGCCATCGCCATCGCCAATTTTCATCCTCTCGACACGCGCACTTCAGCATCAGTGATGGAGTCTCTGCCTAGTACTCGACATCATTGTCGGATCTCCACAATTCCATGCACCGCCGCTGGAATGGCGATGGCAGTAGAAGGAATGCTACATACATAAGAGACAGTGCTTGCGTGCTGCTTAGAAGATAGGATACATGGGATTCACATCACCTCAGATCCCACCCAAGATGCAACTCACGACTCTCTTCGTCGCAGCTCTGCTCGGCTTAACCACACTGCCGCACCTCACATTCGACGCGACGGCTACGTCCAGGCTCCTTCCAACGTACCTCATCCATATGGCACTGCCTCTGCATATGGTCCATCTGGCACAGGAGTACCGATCTCGATACCGACTGGTAGCTCGGCCTGCACAGAAAATGGCGCTGTCATCTGCAATGGTCCCAACTACTTTGGTATATGCGACTGGGGCCATGTTGTCTTCCAGCAGGTCGCAGCAGGTACAGCTTGCCAGGGCGGAAAGATAGTAGTAGGTACTGGAATATATGCTGCTCCGACTGATGCGGTGACCAGCACGTAATGAGCAAACACACGAGAAGAAGAGGACCGTCAACGTATGGATGGTAGAGGGAAACACCATTGCATTGTATGAACGAACGCGGTGTTGGACCTGTAATACACTTTCAGCGCATTGCGAAGGTTTACGATATTACGAGAGAACATTCACGAGCATAGACGTATATGATGATAGATAGACTAGAAACAAGAAAATGTCTTCGCTTAGTATAGATAGCATTTTTTCCAAGGTCTCCCGTCTTACTTCTTTGGAGTTGATATTACTAGAGTAGAGATACGTTAAAGGAGCATAGTTTAATTAAAAATTTAGGCATCTTTTATGCTATCGAGTACAGGCTATGACGTAGGTAATCCATAGGAAACACTAACCATAGATTTAACTTTTAAGGCTATTACTATTATAATTGTCTTAAGTTAGTTAATTTAGTAGAGTAGAGAATTCTATACTAGATACAAAGTAGGAGCCATGAGTTATCCTCTATTAGTTATATACTCCCCTATTCCTTCCTATCTTAGTTCCTTATTAGTCTACCGGTATAATAAAAGAAAAGGCATGCCCTCGTACCGGTTATCCTACTCGCTTATTCCTTTAGTATCTACGTCGCTTTTAGTTAGCTCGTCCTTAGTCTTATCGGTTCCCTTATACGCTAAAATAGCCTAACTAGCTTATAGCTTATAGTACTTAGCTAGCTCTTTCTCGAGGTCCTTTATAGCCGCTAGCTTCTTATAAAGAATATTGTTCTATACTTAATTAATATCTTCTCCGTTAATAATATACTTAAGTTCCTCTTCGTTTAGCCGATTCGTTAGGGCTACTAAACGTTACTTACGACGCTACTTTTAGTCGGTTACGAAACGGTATCGGTCTAGACTCTAGGTCGGCTTCGTCGGTCTATATAGCTATACTTCGAAACTACTCGGTTTCTCCGAGTACCTCTACCTAGGTACTAACGTAGCTTATAGCTATATACTAATTAGTTAGGACCTTAGGCTTAGGCTTAAGCTTAGCCTCTATCTCGGTTTCTCTATTAGCTAGATTAGTCTTCGCTATAGTAGTTCCCTAAATAGGAGATCCCTTTATATAGTCTAAAAGTATAGTCGGTTCGTATAATCCCGGCAAGTTTCTTACTATTACCTATCTTATAAGGAGGGCTCGACGAGCTATCTTACTAGATCCTACCGCTTATAACTATATCGCTATAATGTTAGACATTAGCCGGTTCTCTTCTATATAGCCAATTTTCGTATCCTAATTAGTAACCTTCTCTTAGCTCGGTTCCTAAATCGTATTAACCCGAGCTAGGTCTAGCTTGTTTAGATAGATTTAGTCGTCGGCTAGTAGGTAGACAAAGTTGCTCTTAATACGAATTCGTAGTTTATTGAATTCTCGTAAGCGACGGAAACGCTCGTTCTTCTATTCTTCGGATAAGGCCTCGAGCTTAGACTTACGAGCTTAGGGTCTCGGAGTACTACCTAGCTTAAGCGTTAGCTTCTTACGCTTTAGCTTAGTCTACTTAGTTAGGGTTACTAGAATCTCCGACCTAACTTCCTATAGAGATATCTTATCGCGTAGCTTACGTATAATCGTCTCCTTATCTAGTCTATCGTTACTCGATATATAATCCTTTAAAAGGTAGTCCTTTAGTTCCTTTAGTTCCGCTTTATCGGGAGTAACCTTATCGTAGGTCTTCTTTATCTTCTATTTCTTCTTATTCCGCTTTAGTATCGGTACCTTAGGAGGTAGCCTATCGTCGCTAAGCTCTAGCTAAAAACCTCCGCTAAATAGGTTAGTTCTCTTAGGTAGTTCCTTAAATAGCGAACGCCTATCGAACGGGTTAGTTCTCTTATTACCTACTATAAAGGTTAGGGGCGCCTTCTACTTAGTCGCCTTCTACTTAGTCGGCTTAGTCGCTAGCTCTATTAGGGCCTAGTTCTATTTCTCTATAATATAGGTACGCTTACGCTTATTAATTACTATAAAGGTTATAGGAGCTTCTAGGACGGTATTTCGTTACTCTCTTTATATAGCCTATTCGCGTATACGCTCGCGTAGTTCTTTATAAGTTAGTAGCTTAGTCTTAGACGGTTCGGCTACGTAATCTTCTATACGATCTTCTATACTTACTAAAATAGATATTGTAGCCGTAGTCTAGGTATACTAGGCTATTGTTAATATCGCGTTATTAATATTACGTTATTAATATTACGTAAAAAAATATAAAGTTATATCTATGCCTAATAACGTAATTAAACTACTATGCCTACCGTTTATAAAGTAAGCTTTTTACTTACCTAATCTAATCTAATGCTTCCGGTAATTCTTCCTCGTTTAGTTACTAGTAGTAGCGACGGTCGTATATCCTTACTAGGTTCGGCGGTATAGCCTCCGTTCGTACCTATTTATCCTCTCCTAGTCCTACTTTCTTCTATCTAACTAGGTACTTAATAATCTCCTTTCGATTCTAGCCTATACGTCTAATACGTCGTTCCCTTAATGCCTCCATTTCTAGTAGTATATCTCCTTAGTCGATACGCGTTCTTAACGGTTGCCTAGTTACTCGCTTATAGGGGTCGTCTATATTCGGGTATAGTTCTAAATTCTAATTCCTAGATAGAGACTATAGGATGTATCCTCTAGTTCTTTAGTAGATTAATCTAGTATACTAATCCCGAAGATATTACCTTCTTTACCTAATACGGTCCGATTCTTGGCGGTATTAGCTTATAGTTCCTAACTCCTAGTATAGCGTAGTTCTTTAGTCGTAGATAGACTAAATTACTAATAGCTTAATAGCTAGTTTCTATAGTAGATATTAAGAATCGTATCGTTACTTTATAGCTACTTAAGTATAGGCTACGTTGTTCTCTACTTCCTTGCGATAGATCTCTCGTTCCTTAGCTAGGTTAGCTCCTACTCTAGCTACTACTATCTACGCTAGTTCCCTAGGATTGAAACCTATTAGTACCTAGTTAGGCGATAGCCTAGTTAAGGCGTTACCCGAATTATTTAATACTAGTTAGATATATAGGATAGCGTATTCTAGTTCTATATCTCCGTCCGGATATTAAGTAAGGAAGAATCGTAGAGCAATCTTAACCGTTTAGTTCGTTTACTCGGACTATCCGTCCGCTTATAGATAATAAGTAGTTATTATTAATAGCTTAACCTTTAGTTACTTAAAGATAGCTTTCTATATCTCGGCTATAAACTTTGGATCTCTATCGGATATAATAATAGTTAGTAATCCCTAGTCGTATCGGAATAGTTCGTCTAGTAGTTAGTTTGCCTAAGCTTCGGCTAAGTATTTATTATTTCCTACGACTAGTAAGACCTTCCTAGTATACTTATCGGTTACTATAAGTACCGCGTTTATCTCCTACGTCGATAAAGCTATAATGAAGTTAATCGTTATTATATAAAATAGTATAGGTAGGGACTAGATCGGGTTTAAGGCTCTATATAGTCTATGTCGCTAAGTCTATAGCTCTATGCATTCCTAGCAATGTCTCAAATACGCTTTTAGTCGCTTCGCTAGTTTCCTAATATAGTACTAATCGTTAATACGTACATAGGCTCGATAGAAACCGATATAGTATTAGTTATTATAGATACTACTAAAAACATCTCCTTCTAGGACTTTTAGTATATAGAGCCTTTGTCCGTCGTTCTAGGGCTTGTCGAGCTATATTAGTCCCTCTTCGTCTACTAAGAAGGATATTGAACCTAGTTCCGCTATTTGAACTATTACCTTTATATTACTCTAGTACTTATCCTCTTCGTAGGCCTTTAGTAACTATTACTTAAATGCCTTATCTATTTGGAATATAGTTATATTGTTAGTCTAGAGCTCTTCTAGTACGTCGCCTTCTAGATAACTATCGTCTACTTAGTACTATTTCTAGTCGCGATAATATATCGGGTACTATATAGTCTCTTCCTAGCTTATAGACTACCTTTAGTCGAAAAAGCGATAGGTACTAAGATAACCTCGTTAGTCGGTTATTAAGCTTGTCTACTAACAATAAGGTAAGTACTATCTAGTTTAAACTTTACGATTCCTATAGTTATAGTATAGTTAGTTAGTACTATTATAGTTAACTCGTATACTTCTACTATCTATCGTACTCGCTTAATTATCTATACCAAGTATGTAACCTCTAGCTCGGTTAGCTAATATCTCTACTCGGCGCTTAATAGTATCTTCGATAAGAAAAGGATTAGTTATATCTTAGTCCTACTCGGATTTTTAGTAATTATATCGCCCTCGATATAGGTAATTATTACTCTAAATCCTCTTTTCTTTAAAGTATCTATATAGATATATAACGGTCGGTTCCTTACGAAGTATACTAGTATTAAGGGCTTCGCAAATGCCTACTATAGAGCCTTAAAAGTAGCTATCCGTTCGTCCGTTACCTCGATTTGCGTAGTAGCCGTATAGTGTTTACGGCTATAACCTACTACTAGCGCTTACTTAAGTCTCTTAGTCTTAATCTTCTATAAGGGCTTAGTAAGCTAGGTATAGTAACCGATATAGGTTCGTAGCTATCTAGTTAGTCTAAGGTAGTACTTAAGGTGCTTTAGCGTTCGTAGAAACCTTAATTTTGCGATAGCGGCTAGTTTGTCGGTTACTATTGTAACGCCCAAAGTATCTACTCGTTAGCTAAGTAGCTAAATTAATAGGTATCTAATAAAGGCTTTCTCCGGAGTAACTATAAGCTAATGTAGGTCTAGGGTATTAAACATACGGTTTAGGTAGTCTAAATACTCGTCTAGAGTTAGGCTATAGATAACAATATTATTAATAAAGGCTTTTGCGAATCCGCTTATACCTTCGGTTCGTAAAATTCGATCGATCTATCTTTGTATATAAGGTAGAGCGTTTTTGTATCCTATTACGGCTATATTGTAAGTTTCTTAGCCTCGGTAGGATACTATAGATAGTTTGTACTAGTCTTCTTCCTTAACTAACTACTAGTAGAAGAACGCTTTTATATCGATAGTAGAGATAAACTTAGCTCCCTATACCGTAGATAGTACGTCGCCTTGTAGCGGTATTAGGTAGGCGTCCGTTATCGTAATACGGTTAAGGCTATAGATATCGACTACTACCCTACCCTTGCGTTCCTTAGCTAATTCCTTCTATACTACGAAGGTAGGAAAGCTAAATGGCGTCGGTTCCTTAGTCTAGTATATACGTCCTTAAGCTTGTAACTTGTTATAAACCTTGTCGATTACCTCCCGTTCCTTTAGACCTATTAGATAGACCTTATAGGCTAATTTAGCCCTAGCTACTTTCTAGTCGCTTACTAACGATATCGATATTTAATCCTTAGGTTAAACGGTAAACCTTAGCGAAACGGCTATCGTCGGTAAACAATTGCTAGTATCGGTCTAATAGGGCATTGTACTTGCTCCTAGTTTCTTTATTACTAAATAGTATAGTACCTATTAGGCTAGGTTTCTCTAGTTCCGGCTCCTCGGTTATAACAATAAACGATAGTAGGACTCTCGGTTTCCTTCTATTCTATATTATACTTATTACTATAGTAGTACTATTAGGGAAATGTATCTATTAGTCGGTAAACGATAATACTAGCTTCTCTCTTAATATTAGATCTATACCTAGTAGGATACTAGTAGCTAGCCTATTTATTAGGTAAGCCTTCGTAGATACGGTAACTCCGTTAGTAAACACTATATCGATAATTATTTCTTCTTCGAGGTAGGTAATCTTATTGCCTACTCCTCGAACTAATTTGGATTAAGATGCCTTTATTAGTATTTTATTTAGATATCGCTATTGCGCTAAAGCTCGGTCTATAAGCGTAATTAGGTTACCGCTATCTAGATATATCTCTATTGCTAGTCCGTTAATATAAGCCTATACTATAGTATATCTAGTAATCTCTTTCGTTTACTTATCGGATTGGATAGCTACTAGGACTTTTACCGATACTTAGTCCGTAGATACGAATATAGCTTATTAGACGACGTAAACTCCTATCGATATACCGTATATATATACGTTAGATCGATGCTTAGTTAGTTAATATCTAGTATATCTACTATATTAGCCTTAGCGCTATCGCTTTCCTACTTATCTTCCGATCCCTTAGTAGATCTAATATATAGTACTTCCTCTTTATCTAAATCTTCTTTATCTCTATCCTTAGTTGCCTCTAACTAATTAGAATCAAACTTCTTCTTCTAGGCAAATAGCTTTAACGGTTAAGCCTTCTTGTCGCTAGTCTTATTAGTAGCTTTTAACCCTTTTATATATTCTCGTTAGTTAGGCTACTTTCGAAAGCTCTATTAGTTACCTAACGGTACGTCTCGTCGCTACGACTATAATCCTATATTGTTAGTCTATAGCTTCCGATACTCCGAGCGCTAATCCGTCGGCGGATAGTAGTCTCGAGAGTCTTAATCTCGTACTAGTTACTTACTCGTTCCCCGATTAGTAAACGGTCGCGATAAAGGTATCGCTATAGTACTTACTATAGTACGATAGTTCTATCGTCGAGCTAGTTTAGCCTATATCGGTTACTCCTCCTTAAGCCTCTATCTAAAAGATACGATAGTGTCTTAGTTCGTTAGTAGCCGGATACTACGACGTAGCTCTATATCGATACTATTCTAGATATACGTTAGTTACTAAGTCTTGCTAGTTAGGCTAGAGTTGCGAGTATAGCGGATTACCTTACTAAGGTATCTATCTATATTCCGTCGGTTAGTAGTATTAGTTAGAGAATATTTAATATAAGCTAACTTATATAGTAACTCTAATAGTAGGACTTACAAGTTCTCTCTCAAGGTCGTCGCCTAGTAATCTAATCCTAGAGTATAGCGTAGACCTTCCTTCGCTAGGTTATCTAATGTATTAGTATACTAAGTTAGAGCCGTATCCTATAGAACTATAGGTATCCTAGCTTTAACTCGCTCCGCGCCTTAGTAGGTAGCTATATCTTTTAGTCGGTCGATAAAGGTATTAATATCTTAGAAGAAGGTATTAGATCCTACGACTATTAGGTCTTCCTTATCTTTTAGTAGATTAGGCTAGAAGAAACTAATCTCTTAGTCCCTTAGTCGGTCTATACTATTAGCGTTATTAATCGCTCCTTAGTTACCTACTCTAAGTATATTGCCGGCTAGGTTACGTTCTATATTATTACTAATTTTAGCAAAAGCTTGGATTACCGCTTCTCGGATTATAGCGATTACTTTAGGTACAAGCCTAGTTACCGATTCTAGCTAGTCCGATATATTACTAGGTATACTAGTTACTTAAGTACTTAATGTTTCTAGTCTAATAGTCGAAGATAATAACGGTCGGGTAGTCGTCGTAGATGTAGAGGTAGCTAATATAGGAGTAGCTAATATAGGGGTAGCTAACTATGCCTTAGTAGGTAACCTCTACGCCTTACTTAGTAACTTCCCTATTCCCCTAGTAGTTACTATAGGAGAATTTAGACCGTAGTTCCTTCTATAGAATAGTAGGAAGGTACTCTAGGCTTGTTGTCGGTATATAGATAAGTCTAGCTACGTAGGTAGGTAGGTCTCGGTCGCTATAAAGTCCTATAAGAAGTATAAAAGGTAGGCCTTAGCTTCTATATTAGCGACTCGGATAGTTCGCGTAAACGTAGTAAAAGACCTAACTTCGTCTATCGGTTCCTCGAGGGGGTTCATTCGCGGTAGACCTATAGAGTAGTAGGGATAAGTAGTAGAGCCCTTAGTCGAGGTCGGCTCTTAGATCTAACTCTAT
>LFZO01000212.1:14596-70570 GCA_001578225.1 Pseudocercospora musae | reverse complement strand
GCTTTATCGCTAAAAGATATAGATTAAGTAGCTTCTACTTCGACGGAGATAGGGTAGGCTAAATCGCTATCGACGCTCGTTTAGATATAGTGCCTACTCGTAGTATCCTCTATATAGAACGATAGTAGGTAAACCGCCGTACCTATACGACTACGCTACTTTATCTATACGTATACGCTTGCTAGTATCCTCGGTCGCCGATTGCTTAGACGGCGAACGCTTTCGCTTACTATACTCTTTAGACCCAAGGTTACCTTTGTCTATAGTATCCGTATCGCCTAGGAGGGAACGATCTATATCGGAGGTACTAAGCGATTCCATAGATTTATCGGAGTTAGAATAGTTACTAGGGCCGGCGTCTACGTCCATAGTCGACGCCGCTATCGAAGTTAGGAGGGCGGTAGGCGGAGGAGTAGCGATAGGAGGAGACGACGGTATAGTAGGGATTGTAGGGCGAGGTAGTAATAGGACCGAGGACTCGGCTACGTCTAACTCCTTTTAGATAAATTCGTATGCGGTATGCGCTTCTAGATAGTTAGCGCCGACCTAATCCTTCGCTTTATCGATGATATCTAGAGAAGAGTTAGTAGTGCGAGAGAAAATAGACTAACTTGCAAAACGGTATACTACGGTCGGTATACGGTTCTATAGGTTATTGTACGTCGCGATAGAATACGTACCTAGGGCGGTATAGTCTATTGCGCGGACGTAAGGGTTCTAGGCGACGATATCGAGTACGGCGTCGGTAATGGCTCGAGCGACTAGGGTTTTGTTAGCGGGCGCCTTGGCGGCACTATCTAGACGAGTAAGTATCAAGTTAGGAGACTCGAATAGATAGTCGTATAGCTTCGGTAGCTTAATGGTACTCTACTAGCGGATAACCTCGTAGCCTAGTAATCTCTCGTCTACTATTATAAGCTAGTAGAG
Organism: Pseudocercospora musae; assembly: GCA_001578225.1. NCBI lineage: Eukaryota > Fungi > Ascomycota > Dothideomycetes > Mycosphaerellales > Mycosphaerellaceae > Pseudocercospora > Pseudocercospora musae. Next base: position 69,643 of record LFZO01000212.1, on the reverse strand, counting down.
TCGCTTAATCGTAGTAGTATTCTTCGCCTCGGGATTAGTCTTACTAAATGGGCGTAGGAGTAGACTATTACGGATACCGAGTAGAGGCGAGATGATGCCGTAGAAGGCGATAGCGTCTACTATATAGGAGGCTACGGAGGTAGAGGAGACGGAGGAGGGTCCATTGACGTCTACGGCTATAGAGGAGCGTAGGTCGGCGTAAAACGGCTAGGCTCGGATAAGGGGACGCGCGTAGTCTAGGCACTTGGTAGCGTGCTTGTGTAGTAGCATAGCGTCTACGCTATTGTCTAATGTAACTACGTACGTCTCCGTCGATCGGCCCTACCCGGCCCGACGTAGGCGACCTATAGTAGCCGATAGGACGGCGAAGCTAGGCACGTCTACGAATACGTTAACTTGTATAGCTTAATAAAGGCTAACCCTACGGAAGATCTAGCTAGTAGATACGCAAGCTACCGAAACTATAGGATCGTCGTAGAATTTGCTTATAGCTATAAAGCGCTCCTCGAGAGAAGACTACTCTATAAAGCTAACGAATAGGATACCGGCGACTACAAGTAGCAATTATATATCGACTTGTTAAATTACGCCGTTAAACTAGAATACGACCTTTTGCCGAGCGTCGGGCTTCGTCGCGAGAACGGCGGCTAAGAAGCGGTAGATAAATGCGTATTTAGGTACGGTAGTAGTAAGGTAGCGTAGTATACTAAACCGACCTTCCGGAGGAGGGTACTACGAGTCGTGCTTGCTATATATATAGACGAAGGAGAAGACGTCGGTCTTGTTAGATATACTACGAGGATAGATTAGTAGGCGTTGCGAGATAACTTGTAGAGCGGTATAGAGGCTACCTACAGTTATGCCGCTCCGTAAGTTAGTTAAATTATACTTATACGTTTAAGAGGCTAGGATCGGTAGGGCTAATAGGCCTCGATACCATCTCCGCTAGGCGTAGGTTATAGCTAGCTAGCTAACGGTATAGCCGAGCTACCTTAGGGTCGGTAACCTTCTACGCCCGAGTATAGTGTCTATAGTAGATAGCGGCGTCGACGGCAATATTAAAGAGCTCGACGTAGGTAGTTGTCCGCGAAGGGAGAAGTACGTCGATTATGGTCTAGCGGCCGTAGACATCTACTATAGACTATTGTATACGTCGCAATATCAATATCGACGAGAGGAAAGACTAGACTACGACCGGGTCGGCATCGTACAAGGTAGGACGTAGCGCCGCCGTACAATAGCGCTAAGTGTCGCGATCGAGTATCTAGAAGCGACCGGACACGTTAGAAAGCTTACCCGCGAGCGTAGATAGGTTCGGGTCTCCGGATGCCTCTAGAACCTTCTAGTCCTCGGTAGGCATACCTTCCTAGATTATGCGAAAGATGGGTACGAGGGTACGTAGGCTACGGAGGAAGGGAACTTCGGTAACGAAGAGCTTAGGATAATCGAGGGACGCGGAGCGCTAGGTAAGTACCTATACCGTAGTCGGTTACATATCGGCTAACTCGTAGGCGTCTAGGAAGACAATAGCGGAGAACTAGAATAACGTAGGCTCGATGTCGTTAGATAGATCCATTATAGAGAGGAACGCCCTATAATCGGCGACGATGTAAGTATAGCTAGTAAGTACGTCGTCCGTATCGAATTCGGCATAGAGGCTTTGTAGTACTACTAGAGTCGGTAGTATCGAGGTTACGCCTTATAGGCTAGGAGTATCTATATAGTTAACGGAATAGGCGTATACTATCCTAAAACCTCCGCCTTAGTACGAGTTACGGCGCGACGTAGGGAGGGCCTCGAATAGTACCTCGGAAGTATAGGTATCGTTAATAACGATAAGGACGGGTCGATATAGTATTAGACTAATAGGTAGCGGATAGGCGGCGCGCACGGCGGCCGATAGCGAACGGCGCTACCGAATAACCTTATCGGGCATTACTGTCTCGTTAGTTATAGACGCAAGAGTATAGGATAGGATCGCGCTTACGACTCTAGAGTTCGTCGAGGAAGTCTACGTCTAGTTCGGCCTATATATCGAACTCGAGTATCTCTACGGAATCTCTTAACTACTTAGCTATAGCCATTTCGATCTAAGCGTCGATTATGTCTATATAGTATACGGTTAGTATAGGCTAGGCGCGTAGATAGAATCGAAGTAACCTACGGATCTATACGGTAATGGCTATGTAGCTCGGTAGGTTACTCTATATAAGGACATACGTACTACGGTATACTTGTCGCCTACTATCGACGTCTCGTTACTCGGCTATAATAATAACGGCTATAAAGACTTCTATAAGGCTACCTAGGCTAAAATCGTTAGTAAGGATAGCGCTCGAGGTACGACTATTCGCTATATATCTAAGGAAAAGGGCCGTACTAGGCTACTACGGTATAATGTATAGGCCGCGCTAGCGGAAGTTAGGTAGATATAGGCGGGAAGGGTCGGTATTTCCGTCGATAGTAGCTATCTCCTATAGCAAGTCGCTAATCGTCGCGTAGGCATCCTAGAGTATCGGAGGATTACCAATCTCGTCTATATAGTACTTAGTAGGCGCCCTACGTACATTAGAGATCTTGAGGCGTTAATCTAAGGCGTTAGCGAAGGTAGTGTACTCGGCTATAGCGAAGAACTTGGGGGCGAAGTCGACGGCTACCTTAGAAGCGTAACCTAGCTTTACGATCGGAGTACTAGCGCCTTGCTATATAGGTACGGTCTTGCCGATACTAAGGAGGTAGGAGTATAGCTATTCCTTCGACTACGTATCTAGGGTATCTAGTATTACAAGCGTTAGGTATTATGTAAATGCGCTAGTAATGGTTTAGATAGTCGTATAGAGGTCTTTATACGACGTATACTAAAGGGCGAGGATACGGTATAGTAGGAACGTGCAGGCATAGCGATCGTAGATAAGTAAGGCGCGATTGCCTTTACGGACTTAACTATCGGACTAATAGTCTAGCTTAGTAGGCATACGGTAATAGATAACTAACATAGGGTTCTTTACTAACGACGCGTCCTTGAGTAGGATCGCGCGGTCGCCGTTACGCTTCTTAGCGACCTTGTCTTTAAGGATACGGTATAGATATACGTAGCGGTAGTAGTCCTCGGTAGTAGCTACCTAGCCCTCTACTAGGTAGATAGGCGTAAAGGGATATTTATTATTCGCCGGCGTACCGAGTAGTAGATCGGGAAGTTCCGTATTGGGGTATTAGGCTCGATAGGCCTATAGACTAGACATATACTAGTATACGAAGCGGAGGTAGTATAGCGTAACGATGCGAAATGGCTTGTCGACGGGATACCGCGCGATAGGGAATATATCGGCTTTAATATCGTCGAGGATATATAGAGTCGCGTCGTTAGGGTTATTAACGAGGTTTTAGATAAACATAATAGGCTAATTGTAGGCCTTGACTTCCTTAGCGAACGGACTAGGGATGCCGTACTTTACGGGGCTCTAGATAGGACGTTAGTACCGAAGGCAAAGTTTCTAACCGACTTGTAGACCGGAATACGGGGAGGGAACGGTATATAGATCGGTTAGTCGGTCTAGATATAGCGTAACGATACGTACCTTCTCGATCGCTACTAGATCGAATACGTACTAGTCTACGATTGGGATTATCTCGTTAATGTAAGACGTCGCCTTTAGGCTAAGGTAACCGGCCATGAGACCGACCGCTAGATTATTAAGGATAGTAGTAGTTACGTTAACGACGTAGACGCCGCGCGAGGAGTCTACGGCCTAGTAGGCGTACTTCTCGATAAGTACGTATTTCGACTACGTAGCCGTACGTTTAGCGAATACTTATTGTTTCTTAACTTCGTTATTAATGTACTCTTTACCAAATTGCTCCTTGTAGGTAAATAGGTATAGCGAGTCCTCGGCCACGTAACTAGGGACTTCCGGGTTAGGCGATTGACTACCGTCGCTAGTATAGCTACGGCTACGGATAGGTAGCTTGCCTATCGCATTCTATAATAGTCGAGGACGTAATAAGCCATACCTAAATAGATCGGGGTCTACTATAGTAGGGCGTGTAGGTAGAGGTAAGTATCGCCGGTCGACTCGATAGATACTACGCGCTATAGGTAGGATAACGGTTATGAGTATAGTCGTCGGCTAGGGGGGTAAATAGGTTGTAGGGAAACGGAGCGGTATATAAGAAATACGCCTAAATACCTACCTAGTTATTATCGGTATCTATCTATAGGATATAGCCGAGCGTCTACTTAGTTGTATATATACCGGTATAGTATATAATGCGGAGTAACTTGTAGATCGGTATAGTACGTAGAGTACTCGAGTAGTAGAGTAGGTTATAGATAGTAAAGAGATATCGATAGGTATCGAAAGATTAAATAGTTACTATAGAAGTACGGACTAAGTATACGGCCTATGTAACCTTTAATACCGGCGGCGGTATAGTAGGTACCGATTTAGGTCTACGCTAATTAGAGCTCGCCCCTAATATAAAGAAGGGACTCGATAGTATGCGAGGTAGGTACGGAAGTCTACTAGTATACTAGTATACGGATCCGCAAGTCCGTTTAGCGATAGTATAAGATAACGCCTAGCGGTAATGCGATAGGCGGCGGCGACATAGTAGAGGAGAACAACCTAGGGATAGATTAGGCAAGGAAGCGGATACTACCTCCATTATAGGATATGCGTATCTACGCGACCGCATACGCGTAGTAGATTATCTACGCGGCTACATACTAGCGGTAATGGCTCGCCGGCGAGGCGCTATAACAATAGAGTGTTCGCGACATGCGTACTATGTTAGGACCTTACGTAGGGATAACTTGAAGAAGGAAACCCGGCTAGAGGTAGGTTATTTAGCCTTGGAATAGACATCGGCGCGCGCGCGATAGGGGATAGAGTAGCGAGGGTACGTCTAAGAGTAGATAAGGGGCGTGTAGTAGTAGTAATGTAACTAGGTAACGTTAAGGCGCTCCCGGTCGGCTATGCGTACCCTAGTTACGGGCCGCGTATAGCCCGTATAGCGGCGAAGCTTAATGCGACGTTAACTATACGTATAGTAGGCATATACGGGCACTAACTACCTACGTCGTAAGGATGGAATATAACGATAGGTAGCTCGTATAGGTTCTATAGAGTCCTTATCTAACCGATCTCGCTATTATCTAGTCCGTATACTACTATCGGTAGGAATTCATCGCCTCGTACCGATTTCAAGCTTAGAGATTGCCATGTTTAAGCTCTAATACGGATAAGTTGGTTTAGGGTAGTCCTATCTTATCGGCTCTAGGTAATAGGGCTAATAGAGATATAAACCTAGCCGGATTAGGGTCATCCCGAGACGGGACTATTTCAAGCATAGTCGAGCCTATAGACGAGTATAATATTGTATATACTAGTAATCCTAAGCCTCCGGAAAGGTCGAATACTCCAAGCTCCAAAATGGCCTACTAATCGACGTAGCGGTCGTGCGCGTATAGCGGTAGTAGCCGTCGATACACGTACGCCGACGAGGACGTCAACTATATAAAGGATGTCTCGAGAGCGACAATATCGCTACACTACTACTAGAACGTCTAACCGTATCGGGTATGCGATTCTATAAGCTATTATAAACGCTAGACGTACTACGGACGACTACGACGTATCTCTAAGCGATATAGAGTCTTCGACATTATTGCAATCGTTAGGGCGATACGATATTGGAGGCGAATAGCGCGATTCGAGATCGGGGGGTAGAGTAGAGGATGTAGAGGCATAGGAATAGCTAGTAGCAAAGGTACGAGAGCTATTAAGGATAGGTCGGAGGAGACATAACGACCCTAATATCGACGGCATAGTATATAAGTACATAGTATCTACGAGTATAGGTCGTCTAAAGTACAAGGGCGATAGGCTAATAAGATTATTGTATACGCGTATATATAGGTTTCTATACGTATATCGGATCGATCCCGGTAAGCGATAGCTATAGGTAACGATATCCTAAACGACTAACGAGCAATCTAGTACGCTCCTCGGTCGCGAGATAGATATAGAGGTCGCGTCGAACTCTATAGGCGTACATCCCGTACGGACTATAGCGTAGCCTAGAGGAGTTCTTAATAGACGTAGAGATACGGTACGAGGATTGGCGGAGAGGGAAGCGAGACGTGGATATAGAGAAGGCAATACTTAAGGCGTTCGAAGCTAGAGGGGATAGTTAGATAGTATACGAGACGATAGTAGGGTTAATTATAGCTAAATGGGACTATGTCTAGCTAGTAGGCTACGAAGACCGTAATCTCGTAGAATAAGTAGTATATAGTTACTAAGGTATATAGTATACGTAACTATAGAAGAACCTACGCTAGTTTATAGCGACGCCTCCGTAAGGCGTACGAGAAGGGGAGGTAGGAGAGACGACGGTTGGTATAGTTAAGGAAACAATCGAGTAGTTTAAGGTACTAGTAGGCAAGACATCGATAGTAGAGGTAGCGAGGGAACGGATAGTTACGGAGTAGTCGAGTTGGTTCCGGATGGCATATATGTAGTAGGATAAAGACTAGCTACTAGAGCTAGGGTAGTGTAATGCCTAGCGCGGACGGTATATAATAGTAAGCGAACTAACTTGCCGATTCGTATACCGCGAGCTACTAGTCGATAAGCGGCTCGTACGTTCGATAGGTCGCCACTATATAAAGTCTTATTATTTACTAAACGGTAACCTAAGCACTTACATTAACCTTCTATAATAACTACTCTACCTTCTAATATCTATTTGCCGATCCGCAAGTTAGTTCGTTCGCGGATTAGGCTTCGTATTAAGGCCTTGCGGTCTAGGGATTATAGTACCTATTAATACCGATACTATAGAGCGCTAGTAGCCTACGAACATAATAGACGCCGATGCCGACGAGATGTAGTACATTAGGTAGTAGACGCTACTCTATAAGAGAGTGCGCGAGCTATAGTAGATAGTTCAAGGTATGCCGACGGAGGGCGCCCTCGAGGACATGGAATAGAAATGCTAGTAATATTCGGACTACCTAATAGATCTAGACTATCCGATACTATAGGTAGTATTAATATAGATAGTGTATCGTTTCCTCTGCGTACATCGCTTCGATCCGCGTAAGTCGAGTATATAGCAATAGGACTACGGGCGAGCTAACTAAAATTACTAGTAAAATCCTCGGCAGCAAGCCTAGAGCGTACCGACCCTAGGTACTTGTAGATAGGCATCCGGTATTAGCGGTAGCCGTCGCTAATAATATTCCTACGTAGACTAAGTAGGATATTCGAGGAGTAGTAGTCGCTAGATTAGCCACGAGCGGTGGGTTTGTCGACAATTACCTTATTTAACGTACTAGGTCCGTATAGTACTATTAAAGAAGCGGTAGACGAGCTTATATAGGCGGAGTAGATAAAGCACTTCTATACCGACGACGTAATAGAGATAAGGTCGTATAGATAAGGACGGCGCTAGAGTAGGTAGGAAATGGGTTAACGATATACGGTTTAGAAACGAATAGGATAGTAGAGATATCGAGTATTAAGATATCGAGACTAGCTTACCGATCTATATATAGCGGAAATAAGCCTCGTAAATCCGAATAAATAATCCTACTATACCCTTCTACAAGTCACTTTAGTTACTAAGAGTTTACTAACTAATATAGAACTCGACCTATATCGGACGGATAGATAGGTACGATCGTAGGCGAGGTTACGTAGGCATAGGGATACTTTGGGATATATAGACGATCCGGGTTATAGTTACGTAGTTAAGTAAGCGTACGTAGTATCGGTTGTTAACGTAATCGGTAATATCTTATTCGCTCGGCGCGTAGGCCGGGGTCTACGCGTTATAGGTAGGCCGATTAGAATACCCGCGTAGTCGCGCCCGTAAAAGCCCCTACCGGGGCTAGCGGAACTACTATAGGGATAATAGAGTTATCGTAGTACATATGTATAGCATTGCCGATAGCGAACTATATAGGTAGTTCCTATCTCTAGCATAGGCGACTAAACCCTAAGAGCTAGCCCTAGTTAATAGGCGAACGCTAAGATAGATAAGGAGTAAAGGCTTATTAGGGACGGCGATGTATACGGTAGACTACTACCTCTCCCGCTTCTATTTAACGCGAGATAGCTACTCTTATAATACTTCCGGAGGAAATCCTCGAGATTATCTTCGAATAGGTAGCGAGTAGCGATCTATCCGACTAACGAGTCTTCCGCTATACGTAAGATAGTAGACGAGCGGATCGACTACCGTACATAACCTATCGATACTACCGCCGCTCTTACGCCGGCATATGTAAGACACTATACGATGTAGCTATACGGTCGTAGCCTAGGCGACTAGTAGTACTTATAGTACGTTATAGTGCGAGTATCTTTATACCGGTCGTCTTCGTTCTAGTAATATCCGAAGATAACTATATTATCGAATAATGGATTTTTAGGCGCGTAAGATCCATTGTAGCGCACATTAGTCTAGAGGTAGACGAGGTCTACGCCGATTAGAGGACGGCGATAAGTACGCGGGTATTGTTACTATTAGAGGGCTTTGCGATATATACGAGGCGTCTAGTAGCGATGTAGTCGGTAGAGGTACTATAGTACGTATCGTTTAGGAAGGCAAGGCGGGAGAGTAAGCTACCCCTAGATGTTCCTATTCCGGTATATAGTATAGAGGGCACGTTTATAATAGATAATAAGAGGCTATAGCGAGCGGTAGTCGGAGAGGCCCTATACGAGCTCCGTTACCTAGGCAATCGTTTCTAGATACGCAATGCTCTATAGTACCTAGACTTCGTAGGGCTAACGCCGCCCTACGTATATAGTATAGTAGAATTGGATACGTAGGGAGAGCGGTATATAGCGCTCCTCTAGGAATAGTTGTAGACGATCGACGGATTGTAGTTACTAGACGGAGGCACCGCGATAAACCTCGCTACTAAGGTAACGATAAAGGACTACTAAGTCTACCGCATGTAGGACTATCTAATACAATATCTAGCGCTAGCCATAGTCGCGATGTATTTCCGAGGCGTCGTAGACGAGCTAAAAGTACGTCTAGGTCCTAGGATTCGCGGAGATGCGTAGAGAATAATGTAGAGGACGGTGGCTAACGCCTCGTCTCTAGCGATTGCTTATCTACTATCCTAGGACGAGGTCAAGTAGCCGAGGCGGTAGTAGTAGAGGGGCTAGGACAACCGGTACCATACTCCGGTCTATCTATATTACATCGATCCCGACTAGATAGGCGGGCCAATTTAGGAGGACATTACGAACATAATCTACTCGAATCTATAGGGTTTGTATCTCGACGTATAGAGGCACGTACTATATCTCTTCGTACTTACGTACTACTTATTCGACTAGGAACGGGAGCTAGAGCGGTTTACTAACGATACGCAATAGGCATTGTTCTTACTTTACTCGAGTATAGCGGGTAATAACTATATCGAGAATAACTACTACCTACTCTAGAAGGTAAGTACCGCCTTAGGCGTCGTTACGTAACTCTTAGAGGGCGAGTATACTACTACCGACGACTACTCGACTAGTATTACTCTAACTATATCCGAGCCGCCCTTCGCCCTATATTAAATAATCGACCGCTTGTCCGTACGAGCGAGTCCGTCGCTTCTAGTACCGATCCCGGCGCGCGTAAGGAAAACGGATTAGACGAAGATAATGTCTCCGTCGAGTTCGGATAAGAGTTGTATACGGTTTAGTAACTTTACTAGCGACGACATAGTAGCGAGTAGTGAATAGTTATAGTAGGTATAGATTAGGTAGTTACCTAGTTGTTCCGATATCGGGATATATATAACGGTTTATAGCTCTATACGATATATATAATACGAGGCTACGAAACGGAGTAACTTATAGAACCGTATAGGGACCGCAAATATATATAGTTCTATAAGTCGTTTTAGTTACGACTATAATAGCTAACTAGTAAGTAGCTACTCGTACGTATCTATACGAGTTACGTAGGCCCGATATGCGACTAGGATTCGCCGAGCATTCTAGACTCGAATAACGATAGAGTTAGGAGGGGATTGACTTATAGTCTCGCCGAGTAGTTCCGAACCGCGGACGGATTAAAGTAGATAGGGTATAGTAGGGGCATCGCTAAGTATTTTGTACCTAGGTAACGATTGAAAGGAATCTAGGTTCGCTTAGGGCCTTATCGAGCGTTTTAGGACTAATAGATAACTAGGGGTTAGGTATACTTAAGACGTCGCGGACTAAACTACGTCTAATATAGGGAGTAAGAAACGGTTCGAGCGGTCTATAGGAGTCTAGTAGGAAGCGATACGTCGGTCGCTACTACGAAGCGCTTAGTAGATACTAGCCCTAATCAAAATTAGGAGAGGGGGGGTTAGCAAATGTTACGATCGGTAGAAGTGTATAGAATACGACTATGGCGAACCTCGCTTACTATCCTAATATGAGAAGGTAGGATAGTTTAAAGCGAGAGCGCGAGTTCTAGATCTAAGGGAATTAAGGAGCAATGGATATAGCTATAGCGAGGGGAAGCGGATAGTAGATTTCGCGAATATAGACTAACCTACAAATCCGCTAATAATCGTCTAAGGGCCGCGGCACGTACTACAGGGGCACGTGTACTAGGAGCGGTATATAAAAGGAAGTACGCTATTGAATAGCGATCCTACTATAAACAATAACCTTAACGACAATAGCGACTACGAGTAACCTATCCGTAGTAATACTAACCCCGTATCTACAAGTCGATTACGATCCGAGTAAGATTTTAGTTCGGTAAGTTATTTCGAACGAGTATGGAGGCTATTCCTACTAACGACGAATCGTGTACCCCGGTCGACCCGCGCTAGATAGTAGATAGTAGAGGGTCCCTCGTATAGGGCGTAGAACGGTTAAGCGTAGTAGACGTCCTATTGAACGCTAACGCGGACTACGGTCAATACGCCTTAAACCTAGAGGAGATCGATATAGACCCTAATGCGTAGCGGCGTTAGTACTTAGCATATTTCAAGGTAACTAAGTACTTGAAATAGATAAAGGCGTCCTACGACGTAGCTCATCTTATCCGCATTAAGAATAAATATATAGTATAGATCCAATAGGAGAACGGGGAGACATTCGAGGAACTAGCGACCGCCCTATGTTTAAGTATATAGAAATTCATTATGCTCTATCGGCGGAACCTAGGTAAGTTACTTGTCCGGTAGTAGTATAGGAGGGAGCTAATATAGCGTTATAGATAGGAGCTTAGTAGGGAATATAGTACCGAATAGCGCTAAGAAGATCTAGGGAGGGATTCTAGGCGGCGGGTAGTATAGCCTATAGGCATTCCTCGAGGACATATCGGAGCGATATAGAGCCTATTCGACTAGCGAAGGCGGAGAGGGTATAACGATAGAGCTAGTAGAGTCGTTCTACCCCGTTAACCGGCGATACTCGGCTATTAAAGAAGCCCGGCTACGCTAGGTAGTCGCGAGCTAGGCACGATCGGCGGAGCAAGATAAACGTACATAGAAGGAGATATAGGAGATCTCGTAGGCCGTAATAGCGTAAAGTAACTACTAGTACGGCGACGCCTAATCGGCTATATAGGGGCATAAACTTCTTCTAGAATAATTATTTAGGGATATGGCTATAGTATGAATACCCGGGTTTTAGATTATAGTTTAAGTAGATACGGACCGTAATTTTAGAGTACGGACGCCTATGACCGTTAGGTATTAATGCATTATATACGACGGGCAAGTAGACGTACGTAGAGGAGTACTAGAGACGGATAAGGGGCGAAATAGGCCGGGGTATAAGGCGACTAGTAGCCGGGAGATACTATGGCGGATAGTAATAATGCCAATATATAGGGTAAATTAGTAACCTCTACCGGTACCAACGGGCATAACGATATAGGCGCAAGAGACGCGTAATGGCTAGGCATATTAGGATAGAAACAAGTGGCGGGCATGGTTAGTTACGGTACTAGGAGCCTAGATCGGTCCTAATCGGTCGTAGAGTTAGTCGCGTTCTACGTCCCTATAGGTAGTGTTCGTACGCCCTCGGATTTAGACTAACTTATAGAACGGTATACTAGTAGTCGGTAGTATATATAACGTCCTTTTTGTACGGATCTTCAAGTCGCTTTAGTCCGTATACGACGACTAAACTATTCGTATCTAGTAGAATAATCTCGGAACCCGAGAGTATAGAACTATCTAACGACGCCTATCCTTACGCGCGTCTACCCTATGCGTACGGGGTTATCTAGAATTATGCCGTTATCCTACTCCTCCGCCTACTACTACTCGACGATACTACGTAGCTCGTTATTAGGGATAGCTACGTACGTAGTAGCGAAGACGGCTTTACGGATACGTTAAATGTACTTAGTAGCAAAGGTAGGTAGCTATTCGAGCTATAGACTAGGTACAAGCTAGAGGCATTATAGGTACGCTACTACGTCGGTCTAGGTAGGAGTGCCATGGCCCGAGCCCGCGATGTACGCGCGCTTATAGGCGATGCGATATAATGTAGGAATAGCGTAGAGGAGGTTACGTAGTCTAGAGATGGTACTAGTATAATATAGGGTATTGTTACGCATAAGCGATACTAGTACCTCGAGTATAATAGTCTTGCTAGTAAGTAGGATAGGAGTAACGGCGGGTTGGCGACGAAGGAGAACCGGGAGAGGGGATGTACTATGCCGTAAAGCGATAATGCTATTAAAAATAGAGGAAGACGTAGGCTATAGCATAACATAATCGTATACCCTATCCCGGATCTTATATAGAAGGTCGAGGAGGCGGAAACTATAGGGAGGATTAGTAGGGTACATATAACGGGGTAGTTGTAACTTACGGCGCGCGCGATACGGATATAGTAGATCTCGACAAGTACGTCGAGATGCGGTCTACGTATTCGCGATATAGGCTACAATAGACGGGGAGGAAGCGGTCGCGCGGGCGCAATGTCGGGTATATGGATTGCGATAGTAGGTAGTAATAGGAGGTATATAGATAGTTATATAGGCCTATATAGCGGGACTCGAACTACATAGCGGCGAAGTCTAGCGCGTAAGCAATAATAGTCTAGGAGTCGTTAGTATCGATATATAACGTACATATCTACCGGAGGGCGTCTTCAAATATAACGATACTACTAGTAGGATAGAGCGCGCTATTTAGAAGGTAGCGGAAGGTCGGTATCGGGCGACTAAGTACGAGGATGTTAGATAGTCTAGGACCGAACTAAATGCGGGTAACGACGAGATAGATTGTAATAGGAGGTATTGTAGGTAGTAGTTATATAGTAAGTAGCGAAGTAGACTAACTTACGGATCCGAACATCGTATCGGCTAAATAGGAACGTAGATAATAGGGAGAGGGTTTACTAGTAGAGGCGACGCGAAGATATATATATATGTATATAGGCCTCTTAACGCGGGGTAAGGTTACTTTGCGGATCCGTAAGTTAGTCTAAATAGTAAGAGGAGATAGATACCGTATTACGCCGGGAGATTAATAGGAGTTCGAGGATAAGGCGTAATAGTACGCGTAGGCTAGGGAAGAGGGTCTAGTTAATCTAGTCGCATAGGCGCTTAGCGAGCAATAGGCGAGATAGTAGGGGCGGCGAGTATGTATAGGTAACGGGAAGGCCGAGACCGTAGTAGAGCGAAAAGAATATGTCGAGGAACGGGGCTACCGAGGACGTAGCGGTAATAGCGTCTACGATAGCGAAGACGATATATCGCGGTACGCTAGATATTAGGTACCTATAATAAAGTAAGTAGACGAGGATACTAGGCAATAAACTATATATATATACGAGCGGAGATTAGCCTAATAGTGTAACCCTAAGCCTATAGCTTAATATTTAGCCTTCCTTATAGCGAGCTACTACTATTCGTATACGAAGGCTATCTCTCCTATCGTAGTGTACGTGTCTCGACCAATACGTACTAGAGCGCGGTTAGGGTCGAATCGATATAGATAGGTAATGCTAGGCGAGTAGGCCATGTTAAACGGCGTAAGGAGGATAGCCGGGTACTACCTTAGTCGTCGAAATAAGTAAGATATACAAAAGATGTTTTCGTCGATAATAAGGCGACTAGTAGCTAGATCGGCGATAGCAATGTAGCTATATACTAGCGAGTAGATATATACCTCCCCTATAGCGTAGGTAAGATAGCGAGGCTCGAGGTAGGTAATACGTAACTAAATAGGCTTATAGATCGGAATAGGGTACGGAGAGTAACGACTCGATAGTAAAGGTTAGTATAAGGGCGAAGGTTAAAGGTCGACGGTCGGAAAGATATAGGCGTCGTATAGGTACGTAGCTCGAGCGCCGTAGGTAGCTATAGTATACGAGGCGCGTACTAGCGTATATAACGTAAAGTGAACGAATAGGCGCGAAGTAACGGGTTAGCGAGCGTTACGACATTTACTATAGGCTAGACGCGATGCCGAGTAAGCTTCGATATACTACTAAATTTGCGGAGCGTTAGAGCTAGAAGCGACCGCGCGCCGTTTTAAAGTAACCTACGCGTCGGTACTATAGCCTTTACTTACTAAAAAAGAAAAAGAGGGTCCGTACTAGCGTAGAATCTACTTGTATATCTTTAACTCGCGTACTATCGTTAACCTATATCTCGATATATACTTCTATAACTCGTCGGTACTATATATAGATCCGTAAGTTAGTTACGCTCTCCTAGTAACCCGTCCTCCCGATCCTAGCGACATACGAGACTATAGATTACTAACCGCTATTATTAGCATGGCCGCCCTCCTAAGCCCTATCCCGTTTAGGAAAATTAGCGCCTAGTAACTCTATTAATTCGAGAAACAGTATAAGCTCTTATAGACCGTAAACTAGATTCTCGCTATAGCTAACTCCGGTATTGAGTCTAAGCGCTATACTCTAGAGCCAATTCGGACCTTATGCGAGTAGGTCAAGGTAGGACATATATTAGGGATAGTAGGAGTCTTGGGAATGCGACTTTGTATACGCATCGGCGACTTCCTATACGTCTAGAGGTAGGACTATAGTATATCATTGGTTCTATAGTCTCCTATTGCGATTGTACTCGAGCTAATAGCGCTTTTATAGGTCGCGGCAATCCGCTAGATAGATATATAAGGGACGCCTCGACGACGTAGCGCTAGATCCTATATAGCCGCTAGGATAGCGCCGCTAACTTCCTCGTCGAGTTATACTAAATATTGATAGCTTAGTTACGCGGAAATACTACGTATTATATAGTACGAGTCGAGATCGATGTATTTAATACTATAGATAGCTATACTAGCCTCGACGCGGTAATCGAAGCGCGTATCCGGTACGCTAATAGTAAGGAGAGCGACGACGACGGGTTAATCGTAGGTAACGGATACGACGAAGACGGGTCTAACTAAGGGCGGTTTCGAGAATGCGATCGTAGAGGAAGACGACGCGGCGGTAATTGGCTAGACTTAGGTACCGATAGTAGTAGGACTATATATCGATTTACGCTATCGGTAGACTAGGCATTAGGTATTTTACCGGAGTCTATATACCTAGGTATATACAAAACTTAGGGTATCTTACTACGATTTCGTATGCCTCCCTTATTATAGTATCGGACTAGACTAACTTACCGATCGGTATAGCCTCGACGTGTATAGATATATAGGTTAGTCTAGCTCCAAATATCGCGTAACTAATATGTATAGGAGAGGGGGTAGAGAGTGAGGTACTATAGAAATAGGGGATAGGGATAGTAATAGAATACGTAGGAGGTATAAGGTTGTATATATCTTACGGTCCGAACCGATACTCGGTAGCCCTATAGTTCGGCGCCGACCGAGATCCTAGCGTAGATCTCTAGTACATTAGAGACTAGCCGAAGCGCATTCGTAGCGAGGTAGTCCGCCGGTACCGTAGGCTCGTAGCTACGGTTTGCGACGTGGGTTATATAATACAATGTACGTAGGATGTCCGGTACTAGTGTATGTAGTCTAGTAGTATTCTAGTATAGGCCTATCTTTCGCTAGGTCCTACTACGCCTATAGTTAAGAGGGGGGCGATGTAGCGATACTTGGGATAGCGATAGGAGTAATAGAATAAATCTAGACGAGGCCTTCTAAAATACCTCGGGTTTGGGCTATATATAGGGTTCGAAAAGGGCATAGCCGAGTACGCGGACCTAAGTCGCCCGTTAGTTATGCCTAGCGTTCGGGCTAGTCTAGGCCAATCGTTCGAGCCATGCCTATCGGGACTAGGCGGGTAGAAGGTAACGTTAATTAGTTACATACCCTTACTTAAGGATCGGGTACTAAAATAGGAGCTACTTATAATATAATTGTATAAAGGCGGCCTTAGCACTTGGCGATGTATATCGATATATAACGCATTTTAGACCGGGATAACGACCGGATAGATGTGAATTTTGCTTAGAATTATACTACGTTAAATCCATTCATCGATAGGAGTACGTTCTCGGTACATTGTTAGGTAGTCCGCCTATACTATACAGTCGGCGTATAATGTATTATAACGTAGTCGTATAAAATAGCGATAGGGCGTAGACACGAGCGTTAGTTTAGCTATGCGTAGGTACGAGGCTAGTAATAGATGAGACGCAACTCCCTAATACCGACGTGGGAAGGGACGGGACTATAGTATCGAGAGGAAATGGTATAGGCATAGGGCAAGGGTTCGCGGTACAAAGAGGTAGAGTAAGCTAGAGTAGAGTAAGCTAGAGTAAAGTAACTTGGCGAACGGAATAGTAACGACGTCATAACGGAAGCCCTAGTAGGAGGTAGTATGTAGTTCGACGAGTCGGTCTAAATCGTCGTAAAATACGTATAGTAGAAACGCGGTAAGGGAATTTAATACTAGAATGTACATTGCTATAAAGTAGGGCTAGGATTCTTGTAATCGAGGATCTATGCGAACAAATTAACGCCGTAGATAGCCTTGTTTCGGTTGAATCGTATGCCTTAGGCGAGATACTTAACGAAGTCGTCGTCGAAGACGAAGTTAATCCCCGTCGTCTAGCTAATCCATTTACGGCCGGTGTCCGACTACTAGAAGGCGAGGCAACCGGGAAGTACTATATCGGGATAAGTATAGGGAGGTTTCTTTACTAGTCCTACTCCGACGGGATATATCTCTTGCGGTTAGAGGTACGTAAAGTAGGCGTAGAATTTAGGGAGCTACGCGGAGTTCACGCTACGTACGCGGTTACGTACGCTAGTTACTCGACTAAAATTGGAGCATTAGGCGAATTGATAGTTACGAAATGCGTCCGAGCCGGAGATAAAGTAGAAGGTATAGTACTAGACGAGACTAGCGATGGCTTCGCGGTATGCGGTAAAGGTCTAAAGATTGCGGTACGCGTCCTCTCGCACTAGATAGGTAGTAGTAGTCGGCGGGGCGCTAGAGTCGGTAGGGAGTAGTCGCTTAGTAAGTAATGACTCTAGTAGGGTTCGGTATATACTATACTAGAGGTTAGGTATCGAGTATTACTTAAGGTAGTATAGAAGCGGATCTAGGTACTAGGTAAGGAGGGCGTAGAGGCATTGTTTATAGCTTATATATTTTTACATAATAGCTATCTCGCGGATCCGGAAGAGGTCGTAGTTATAGAAAGTATCGGCGTCGGGATTCGTTAGTCGAGTATAGAGGGAAGGATCTTCGGTCTAGTTCGGGGGAAGTAGGAGGGTAGACGAGGCGGGACGGCCGTCGTAGCTAGCGCGACTAATCTCTTATACGAATCGTAGGGTAGAACGGGGGGCTTTGTAGTAGAATATAGTACGTACGCTAGGGTAGTCGAATCCTTCGCTAAGGATTATAGTAGCGACTAGAGAAGGGCTACTATAGGCGGCGAGCTAGCCTTAGATAATACTCTCCCGTTACTCGGTAGTATAGTCTCCCATTATAAACGGATAGTCTAATGCCTAGGCAAGTGCCTCGGCGTTATTGCGGAAGTTAACGTAGACAATGATATAGTCGATAGGATTATAGAGTTATATAGTAGCGGTACGGATACGAGATATAGAGAACGCGACTATATCGCGGTCGGCTACCTTAACGTTAAGTGCGATATTCGGCCGATTAGAAGAGACACGGATAGTAAGGGGCTTATAGATAAAGTTAGTATAGTAGAAGACTTGCTCTAGGCTTAGTAGTAGCGTAGCGGTAAGATATACGAATTGCGTATTAAGATTACGAAGCCGCTATAGCGATCCCATAGCCTCGCGGTATTCGAGGGTAGTAACGATAAGGTAGGCCTCGTCGATAATAATGCGATCTAGACGGCGATAGGCGATAAGCGCTTAGGTATATATCCGAAAGTCGGTCGACGCGGTAGCTTCGACGCTAATAATAACGAGTAGTATTTCCTTACAATATCCGGGAGACTAAACGGTAAATGGTATAGCGTAAGCCTTAAGTCGCTAGTAAAGATTACTACGGAGCGACACGAGCGGTACAATAACTACGCTAGTATTCGTAGCGGGTAGGCGGCATGGTAGCGTAAATAGGAGTAATTTCCTACCCCTAGTCGGAAGGACGACGATAATAGTCTTCTCGGATAAGAGGATAGCTTTAAGTACGCTCGCTTAGTCGTTACTTCGGAACTCGAATAGAGCGTTAAAGATAGTAGACGCGGTTTGCTAGATAATTGTAGGTATGTATTCCAGATGCGGCCGAACCTAGAGTATATTTAGCCGACGAACGATATAAGATCCCTCTTCCGCTCGGCCGCTAAACGATAGTTTAGGAAAGAGAACATTTACCTCCTAGAGCTCTTACTACTTCTTCGATGTATAGAGGTTGTTAGAGAGGGTAGAGTCTATAATGTTACTATATCGATTCGCGTACGTACGTCTAGCGGTCTTGTCGGTATAGTTGCGCTAAAGGTTTATAAGTCTAATATCTAGCTCGATTACCTCCTCGACCTCGTCTTCGTCGGCGTAGGGAATACCGAAGACGTCGGTATAGCCTACGAACTTGGTTTTCACGATAGCGACCGTTAGCTACCTATATATAGATACTTAGAGAGGGGCAATCTTAGCCCTTACGCTAGCCTTCTCGAGAAGGCTAGAGAGGATAGCGTCTAGCCACGACTATCCGGCGGATTCGAAGAGACGCGCTAGCATGTCCGCTATAGGGAGCCGCTTACGTATAAAGGCGAGACGAAGGGGCTAGATATAGATTAGGAAGTTGACTAAGAGGTTACTCGTAGTTAGGTCGAGGAAGCGGACGTTCTATTTCTCTTTACTAGTTATATTCAAAGACTTGTAATAGCGAAGGTAGATGTAGATCCGATCTCTATAGATAGTAATCGACTAGGGTAACTAGGTATTAGTCTACGTTATCGTAAGTAACTCGGTCCCTCTACATGGTTGCCTACTAGTCGTATAGACGAGGACGGCGAGGTAGTAAAGGAATTGTTAGACTTTGTCTTCGTAGGTAGCGACGGCATTGTCCTACTAGGCGGCTTCCCCGCTAGATATAGACGTATAGATAAAGGTACCGGCGAGCGTAGGGACGTTATAGATCTACTAGAGGAGATGTTAACTACATCCCGCTAGAATGGCGGCGTTATCGGGGTACTAAGTAAAGCACTATCTACGCTAAGGGTTGCTAGGGTAATCTTTTAGATCCTAACATCGTACGAGCTAGGTAGGTCGATCGAGGAAGAGGTCGCGAAGGAGGATGTAGGAGTAGGACTAGAACGCATTTACTATAACGGTAGATAGGTCGGTTATAGAGTAGGTATAGCCTCCGTATATTATAACCTATTCGGTCTTATCCTAAACGACCTAGTAACTCGATACGTAGGCTTTGGCGGTAGTAGTAATGTTGGCCCGCTATCGGATAATAGTACCGACGGCGGTCTCCCCGGACGCGTAGAAGAAACTAGAGATATCCCTACGGATAGCGGCGAGGATACTCGACGTACTAGCTAGACCTATAGTCGTCTCGTAGGCGTAGAAGTAGAAGAGAGCGAGCTATATAATCTATATAATACTAGAGAGCATAGGTATGAAATAACTAGGCTCTTTCTACGTACTAGTCTAATACTAGATAGCGAACGTAGCGCAAAAGCTAACTAGGGGCGAGCGAAATTCGTAGGCCCCGGTATCGTACCGGATAAGCTCTACGAGTATAATAATAATATAGCGCTAGAGTTCGTCGGCGAGATTGTCCGGACCGGACGCGTCCCCTTTACCGGGTAGCCGAACTAGTAATCCGTCTACATCGACGAGTACGAGAACCTACTCCTAGGCGGAGGTCTAGCTACGCGTTACTTAAATGGTATCTTTAGGCCGTGAGCTCGGTAGGGCTATAGTGAAAAATGGGCTCCCGAGGCTAAATAGGTAGACGACTCGATAGAAGTAGTAAAGAAGCTTCTAGGCGTAGGCGATATAGCCGAGTACGGTCTTAGTTATTTTCTAGTATCGGAAGTAGAATGCCTACGAGTTGTAATCGTTCCCGAATTAGGCGAGGGCGTAACGTACCGGAGCGGACATGAGATAGTCTAGACTATCCTACGTAGCGTTAAAGGCGGAAAGTAGGACTTCCCGTATATAGAGTATAACGTATACGGTAACGGGGTCGTGCTCGGGCTAAGGGATAGCGGTAGCGCTACGTAGTTGTTACGGTTCTATACCGTAGAGGTAGGTAGTAATCCTATACTAGCGAACCTAGTAGGGGAGAGTAGCATAATCTATAGTCGCGCTATCGACCGGTAGAGGGTAGTAGGCTCGCGCCTATTCGACGTCGTTAATGATACCGGCGACAAAGGACGCAATGCTAGACTAGGATAACGATAAGACAACGCTCGACTATATACTACCGTCGGTAGTATTACTAGCGAATAAGGCGAGAGACGATTAAGGTACGGAGGAGCGGCCTACTTCAACGATGCGCTTCTACTCCGGTATATAGAAGGGCTACTAGTAGGACACTCTAATCCTCTAGGGCGAATTAGACGTATATATAGGCTAATGTTCTTTGTAGCCGCCTCGGCCGTTGGGGTTCTCCTAGCGGTGTTTATCTCGATAATAGCTCTAAATACCGTTCCGGTTACGAACAACGAACCGACATGCTTGCCTAGCTATGTCGACCTAGGAACAAGCGAAACTATCGGTATAGATCTCTATTCCTAGGATGGCGGGATCTAATAGTTCGGGCCAAGCTACTTAATCGACCGTACGTGCAATGTAAGGGAACTATTCCAAGCCTTAGACGATAGCTTAATACTACGGTACGGGTAGATTGTAGTAGGTCTTTAGGTATATGTATAGCGATGGGGGAGGAATAGTATGGCCGTAATTACGGTAGACGATGATTCGATATTTCTCGTAGATATAGAAGTATTCTTTAAGCTAAGCTATGATTTCTATAGACTACTAATATCGGTAGACAGCCGCGACCTAGGAATAGCTTTATATAGTAGTCCATATACTATACTAGTACGCCCTTTAGTCGTTACAATTTTGATTTTAGGGTTTTGACGCGTATAGGGTCTTTGGCTAGTATAGCAAGGCGCCCCAAGTAGAAATTGGTCTACCTATAGTCTTCCTATAGGCGTTGCAAGCCTCGGAACCTTGGAACATTTATAGGGATACTATTACGCACGACCGCGTCGCGGTTATAATCGTGCCTAGATAGTAAGATAAAGAACTAGTAAGTATTCACGCTACGACAAATAGGGTTTAATAGTAGCCTCGCCCGTACTAACCGTTTAGGGTTATACGCGGTGCGAGTAGAGATGTTTAGCTCGTATAGTACCGAACCGTCGATCCGCCTCGCGCTAGGGTCTAGATAGCCGCGTAAGCCTTCCCTAGTAATAAAGTAAAAAGGATGTAACGTTGTACGTAGATAGAAGCGGGTAGGAGTTAGGATAGTATACGAGTAAGGCTCGATACAATGTCCTAATACCTAGTACTATCGCAATATGTCGTAGTATACTAGATAGCGAAGGGCGATTCCGCGACGTAGAGGATAAGGTTAGAGGCCGCTACGGATAGCGACTAGGAGGCATAGATAGAGTGTTTGCCTATTGCGTAGGTCGAATTAGTACTACAAAACACGGTCTAGTTAGATAGTAAGAAGACCTTATTAGAGATATTAGAGAGACGGTCGGACGAGTATAGTAGTACGCAATTGCTTCAAGATGTACTATATAGGTTAGTAGATTCGACCGAAGCGACTACGACGACGACGGCGGCGGTCTAGCGGTACGTACAACTCTATTAGCTATAGGAAGATTATCTAAACGAGGAGATACGGATATCGGAAGGGTTCCTAAACAACCTAGGTAGCGATTTGGTAAGGATAAATCTAATTGTTAGTATATCGACGGATACTTCGAGGCGTACGAGCTTGAAAGTTATTAAAGTAGAGTAGGGTAGGGGTTAGTAGGAGAAAATCCCCGCGTCTATACGACCGGATTGCGATTCTATTTATAACGCCCTAAAGCGATTGCTTAAAGATATCGTAGCGAATTGCAAGAGAGGTTATACGTTATAAGAGGTAGTACGAAAGTAGACCGCGGCGCGCGACCGGCGATTAAACCTAGCGATTAGGCGAGCTATCCGCACTACGGCGCTAAAGTCCAAGTTTATCGTAAACGCCGACATCTTTAGTACGCATAATAGAGGGGAGGATTAGGAAGGAGCGGACGCTATTAACGGTCTATTGCTAGAGATACGGGAGGAGCGTTTAGAGCTTAAGGGTATAAGGGTAACGCTAAAAAGGAAGGCTACTAAAAAGCGAAGAGGGGATAAAAGGCGGAGGATAGTAGTAAGACAACGAGTTACGAGTAATAATAATAGGGAGACCGCGGGTACGGAGCGTATAGAGGTAGTAAGTTATCGCTAGCGTAAAGCAAGGGATTATCTTCTTCAAGTCCGAGACCTTATAAGAGGAAGACCGGATAACTTCTATCGAGTCTATAGGGCGGAATGTAATATTGAAATGTAGGGAGACTATTTAGCGGAATTAGTAGACAAGTTAGAGGCTATGGTAGCCTATTCGTTCGGTCCTAATAGAAGTAGTAGTAGTGTAGTCGGCGATGGAGAGGAAGTGGAAGATAGTATAGATAGTAGGGGTTCTCCGTTCTTATCGCCTATATAACGGTTAACTAGGTTTGCGAGATATGGTTTGGATATAGCTATATAACTCTTGTATAATAGGAGTAGGTAGAACAATAGCGCTATAATCTAGGACTAGTATCGGTAATATGTTATAGGGTATGTTAATATAGGATGTAGAAAGCTACGAGATGTGTAGGCTTTAGGGAAGCATTATAGTATTGGCATCGATTATACCTAGGGGATGTATGCCTAACAATGCGTTATTAGATAGGAATGCCTACATTGAGAGTAAAAGTAACTTATCGATCTAAATAGCATTGCGACGTACGGTTCTACAAGTCGATTTAGGTAAGAATACTAACATTAAGAGTAAAGTAACTTGTCGATCTAAACAGTATTGCGGTATACGGTTCTACAAGTCGGTTTGGATACGGGATAAGGGACGGGTAAGTCCGTATACGATTGGAGTATACGGGTCTATAGGTTAGTTAAATAATCGCGTAGGAATGGGTTATAGAGACAACTAAGTCCGGGGTCGGGTATTTAACTAATTAATCAATACTAGGTAGCCGTTAATCGATGCGAGGTAGCCGTTAATCGAAGCTAGGCAACTATTAATTAAGCTAGGCAACCATCAATTAAGCTAGGTAGCCATCAATCAAGCTAGGTAGCCATTAATCAAGCTAGGTAGCTATTAATCAATCTAAGTAGCCATTAATCGATGCCGGGCGGCAATTAACCAATAGACCTAGTTAGTAACGACGGTTTAATCCATTAGATAATTACGCGAAAGTCAATTAAGCTAGTATACACGAGGCGGATCAATCGTTTAGACTATTAATCAATTACATTTCGAGGTAGGAATCGCGACGTATAGGGGTCGCGTCGCTTACTAGTTGTCGCGTTATAGTTATAGAAAGGGAAATTGGACGGGGAGTATAGAGGTAATATAGACAGAAATTAGAGTTCATAGGGAAACCGGCTAGTAGTGTTCCGGTTAGGGATTAAGGGCAAATTAGAGCCGGTAGATTAGCGCTAGCTAGGCGAGGCGGACGATCCGTAGTTAAGACTCGAGAGGGAATATAAATATGATTTAATAAAGGTATCCTAACATAGATAATAATAACACGCTTTGAGTTGTACGGTAAGAGGACTATATAGGATGGGACGCGTAGGTACGGCGAATCGTAGTTAATATTGTAACAAGGTAGGTTTGAGGAGGCGGACGATCCGTATAGAGGAGTCTAAAGTATTAGCCCTCGCGAGTAGGAATACTTCGAATAGACGTAATATCGTAGTCTAGATAGCTATCCTATTAATGTCTAAAAGGTTCTTTTCGTACCCGATGAAAGGTTTAGGGGCTTGTAACGTCTATAGGAAGACTATAAATAGACCATAAATCTATACGTACGCGTTGCTATACAAGCAAGAGACCCTCATACTATCTAAACCTTTATTTAGGCATGAAAATTCGCAACCATAAAGGGAGGGACGAGGTATTGACCTATAGAGATAGATAGCTAAGATAGAGGCTTCGTGGAACTTCGCGTTATCTTATGAATTGTATAATAAGGACTAGCGGTAGGAGTACCGGGCGATCTTGGACGAAACGGACCGCTAGTACCTAGTTAGCTAGGCGAAAATAGGCGAGGTTATGCCGGTGCCTACGTATATACGAAAGGACTTGGTCGATGATCTATACCTAATTGTAGGGATTTTAGAGGAGCGAAAGAAGGAGGTTTTGGTCGAGTAGGAGGTAGGCGATAATGGGGAGACGTATAAACCGACGTAGGTAAAGAAGAAGGATGTTATACCGGCGACTTAGAGAGAGTAGCGAAAGGCATACCCTATGCGTAGACGGCGTCTAAAGGGATCTTATAGTCGTAGTCGTCGACGTCGGAACGTTCCGCGAGTTCGGTCTCTAAGTCTAACTAATAAGGCCGATAAGGAGAATGTTCTTTAAGGAAGCGAAAGCCCTAAACCTATACCTAGTATACTCTCGGGTATTTAGTCTTCTAATGCTCGTAGCTAGGTCGGGGCTAGTAGTGCCGCCGTTAATTAGATAGGCGCGGTCTCGTTCGAGGCGAAAGACACGATAGTTATATCGGGAAGCGAGACGGGGGTACTAGAGGTATCTAGGGTAAGATATGCTATAGAGAAGGCGATAGCGAGGAGGTCGAGTCTACCCTATGTCCCAAGTTCTCTACCGAAACTAATATACTCGATCGCGAGTATAATAGGAGGATTCTAGGGATTGAAGGATTTCGCGGATATGGTATTAGAAGGGTACGAGGCTACTATATAGGATGTCGGTAGGCGTAGTCGGGAGCAAGGCGATATCGATAGGGACGTGTTTAGGTACGAGAATATCCTAGCGCTTATGGTAGTAGTCGGCGTACTAGTAAAGAGTATACTCTTGAATATCGACCCTCTAGAGGGCTTGTAGGGCGTTGATATTAGAGCGTTCGTACAATATACAAAGGGGATTAATCGCGACGAGGTAGCCTAGTAGTTTCGGTATATAGATAGGAACGGGCTATAAACGACTATTAAGTTTTATATACTAGAAGGGGATGTTTAGGGAAGGGAGGCGTAGCTAGGTTAGTACGAGGAAGGATACAATAGAGGTACTTAGTAAAGGATACTATAGTATAGATTGGGTATTAATTAAGCGGTCAATCAAGGTATCAATCAAGATGAATGTTAGGTACGAAATCCTAGGTCTCGGCGGGCGTACTAGTAATGTTTGTATAGGACGATGTCTAATTAAGGACTCGATTAATAGCTTATATTCGACGGGCCTAGTCTACCTCGCTACTAGTAGACCTACTATCTACGCCCTTGCGACGAGTTAGTTAAGGAGGGTAGCGTAGGGGACGACGACGGCGGTAAAGCGACCGCTCTTAGGGATCTCTAGGAGGGTAGGAACCTAGAAGAGGAGGGTCTTATCTCTATTAGTTAGAAGAACGATTAGGGATACTATATAGTAGCCGGATTCTATAGTAAGGATAGTATCGAGTACCTACTCCTACTTAGGACTCCGATAGGTAATAGGATAGTCTAGGGAGATCCTAAGGATATAGCGGACGATACTATCCTAGTCGAGGGATAGGGAGAGGAACTAAGGTATAGAATAGTAGTTATTAGTAGGAAAGGGATAGATAGTATCGATAGTAGAGGAAAGGGAGTTAGTATTAGTAGTAGGAAAGGAATAGATAGCGTCGGTAGTAGGGAGGAGGGCGTTAGTAGCGTCGATAGGGAAGGAATAGATAGCGTCGAGAAGGAAGTTAGGATAGTTATTAAAGTAATCGTTAGAATACTTAGTATAGGTATTAGTAATAGCGAAGTCGTTACTAGAACGATTACTACTATCGAAGTCGTTAGGGCGCTTAGTATAGGCGTCGGTAGTAGTAGGGTCGTCGCTAGAATAGTTACTACTATTAAAGTCGTTAAGATACTTAGTATAGATATCGGTAGCGATAGGATTATTACTAGAATAGTTACTACTATTAAAGTCGTTATTCGAGTTATCTATATAGCTCGAGCTATCTAAGCTATCCTAGTCCTTCCCTAGTCTAGCTAACTTAGTAGTCGGTATAGCTTAGTAATACCGACTAATAACTAATCTATCCCGATCCTAGTCCTTTCCTAGTCTAGCTAACTTAGTAGTTAGTATAGCTTAGTAATACCGACTACTAACTAATCTATCTAATCCCGAATCCTTCCCTAATTTAGCTAACTCTATATTCGGTATAATAACGAAGTCTATCCCTATAATCTCGCTAAGTAGCGAATAGATAGTATTCTACTATATCTTATTATAGCGCTTCGCTAGATCGAAGACCTTAGTACTAAGGCTACCTACGAGCTAGACTAGGATCGCGTACTATATCTATCTAATACGAGGACTCTATCTAGTAAGAAACTCCTCTACTATCTAGAGAACGTTACTACTTAGTTCCTCTAGACTACTCTTATCCTTATCCTTCTCTCTATCCTTCTTCTTAAGTATTCCCTAGTAGAGTAGATCCGTTACCTACTCGCTAATCTATCTCTATAAGATAGCGACTACGATATTCTAGTATATAAGAAGTTAGAACTATATACTAAGGAAGTAGCTAGAGTACTTAGCTAGTAAGGTATATAGGGCCTTAGATAATAGGATAGCGAGCTTAGGCCTAGTATATCCCTAATTAATCTAGAGGAAGTTAGTACTCGGTCTCTAGGAAAGGGATAACTATATAGTAGTTATAAGTACCTTAAGGAAGGGAGCGACTATACTAACGTAGAGGGTAAGTACCTTATCTAGTACTAGATAGTAGTACTTCGATATAAACTACTAGCTCTAGTCGGGATTCTTATTAAGTACTAAGTAGACTACGAGGTTACTATTAATAACGAATATTATATAGGCCTCGTCTAGGCTAGTCCTATTCCGCTATCGGACGTAGACGTACTCGGTCCTATAGACTAGCTACGAGCTACTTACGTATAGGGCAATAGTATAGAGCTAGAGGAAGCTAGATATAGTTACGAAGTAGTCTAGGATCTAGGCCTTCTACTTCTTTATTAATAGAGAAAGGAACTCTATAACTACGAGCTTCTACCCTATAGTCTATACGAGGTAGACGCTAAGGATTAGGCTTATAAGGCTAAAGTAGTTAGCGTTACCTAGGTCTATTACGAACGAGTAGCTAGGTATCTTAGACTCGAGGTCGTTAACGATATAGCTAAGGAAAAGGACGAACTCGCTATAATAGCTAGATAGGAGAAAGACGTTACGCTAGAATACCTCCTATATCTCCTAAAGGAGTTTCCTAACGAAGCGTAAGTAGAAGGTATCTATTAGGATCCGGTACTAGTCGAAGTAGAGGCGGAGCCTATTAGGACTATTATTAGCCTAGAACGCCTACCCCTAGTTCGTATACTCCTACGCGTATATCTTACTAAGTATAAGGAAGGGAATTAGCTCGCCTATAACTATAAACGTACTAGTAACGAGGTAGGCGTTCTAGTTAGCTAAGAAGCGCGCTAGGGCCTCTATAGTAGGCTTAGTCGTACCTATAGGAAAGTAGACCTCTATAAAGAAGATATAAGTACTATAGATAAGATAGATAAGAAAGGGTAAGATCTTATATAAGGCGTATATACGGATCCTAGATAGGTTAATTATAAGGATAGCGAAGAAGGCGAAGACGGGATATAGCTAGGTAAGGAGCTTCCCTAGAAGGATCTAGATAAAGAGTATAGAGAAGAGGTCTAGAAAGACCTACTTCTAGATAGGGACCATAGTAGTAGGGTTAAGGGCTAGCGTCGCTACGATCTACTCGAGGACGTTGTCCTCTAGTATTATAAGCTAGAGGCCTATAGCGGATAGGCGCCCTATATACTAGTCCTCCTAGTCCTAAAGAAGGAAGTAGATAAGGTAGACGAAGGTCGTAGCGTATCGGTCGATACTCTTCCTTAGAGTCCTTAGTAGCTAGTATACGTTACTAGTCGACTATAGCTAGAGGCTCTAGAGGAGGCTACTCGTAACGTTATTTAGGAGTAGAATATAGTCGTAGCTCTACTAGAAGACCGACGCTATCTAGAGGCGGACTAGGAAGATCTCTACTAACTCCTCCTTCCCTAGGAGGATAGCGAGTACCTAGAGGATACTAACGGCCTTCTCGGTATAGTAGAGCGACTAGCTAGTCTAGAAGTCCTACTAGATAGCGCTTAGTAAGGGAGGCGATAGGGAAGGTAGAAGGGGGAGCTTATAGTAGTTTAGTCTAGAGAGATACTAGAGCGATCCCTAGCGAGATATTCTATAAGCTATATATATATAAGGCTATAATAGGTCGACGTTATAGCTACTATAAGTATACTTAGGTTAACCGAGATAGGAAAGGGAATAGT
This sequence comes from Pseudocercospora musae, assembly GCA_001578225.1. Taxonomy (NCBI): domain Eukaryota; kingdom Fungi; phylum Ascomycota; class Dothideomycetes; order Mycosphaerellales; family Mycosphaerellaceae; genus Pseudocercospora; species Pseudocercospora musae. The sequence continues at coordinate 40,668 of LFZO01000212.1, read as the reverse complement.
AGGGAAGGATATATAGGATAGGGAAGGATAGGGAATAGGGAGCTCGACCTAGATATATATCGCTAGCCTAGTAATAATCTACTATAGGGTAACCTCCTTCTCGAGGATACTCGGCTTATATATCTAGTTAGCGTACCGATCTTTTAGATAGTACTTCGCCTCTATTACGAACTTCGCTTAGTCCCGATCCTTAAACGGACGCTTATATGTAGCGATAGGATACTACTATCCCTAGATAGGAGGGGGAAGGTAGGCGTATAGGGACGGAAGGGGCTAGTCGAGGACCTACTAGTATCCCTATAGCTCGCGCGCTATACTAGCCTTAGAATAATAGGCGAGGAAGGCGTCTATAGTTACCGAGATAGTAACGATATTATAGATATACTTCTTCTAGAGATAGATAGATACGTCGGTAGTAGCGGAGTAGTAGAGGTAGTAGACGACGAGGTAGGCCTTAGCGAACTACGAGAGCGATCCGAGAGAATAGGCCGTTTCTATAGATAGGGCTATAGTAGAGTAATAGAAGATAGTAGATAGCTCGGAATAGATAGCGATCGATCGAGTCCGATACTTAATTTCTTAATTATATTCTAAATCTTAGTTAAAGCCGTACGTATAGATAGGATAGCCGAGGGATAGGACGAGTTTCTTCTAGTAGGTAACGAGAAGGTAGATAGATAGAGGTCGACTAGGAGTACGACTATATTACTCTAGTCCTATCCTAGCTATATATCTATCGTCCTTTTAGCGCGCTAGCTCTAAATAAGGAAAGGAGAGTCTCGAGAAGTCGAGGATTTAGCGACGATAGGAACGATAGCCTAACGGACCCTAACTACTCGTAAGAGATCTCTATAGTTAAGGCGATACCTATATCGGTTAAGGATTATTACGATAGATAGTAGACGATAGCGAATAAACGTAGATATATTCTAAGTATATCTTACCGATAGGAGACTACTATAATATAGGAGGATATAGATAGAGGAAAAGGATAGGAGCTTAATATTCGATATATAAAGAAGTTATCGTCGATCGGTATAGTTAGAATAGGAGACTTAAGGAAGTTATTATCGCTCTATATTCCGAATTAATATTAGAGACTTTGCGTTATTATCGATTATATAGATAAGGAAGGGATAGAGGATTTAAAGTTATCTCCGCTTCCTACTAACTCCTACCTATTCGATATTAGAGACTTTATACTATTATCGATCGTATAGAGGGGATCCCTTCTAGGATAGAGAATAGAAAGTTATCTTCGCTTCCTATATATCCTACCTAGTTAACGTCGGAGACTTTATATTATCGTTAATCGTATAGATAACGAAGGGATAGAGGGTTTAATAGCTAATCTTCTAAAGGGTAGGGATCCTTCGACTATCGAGTAGAGGACGTAAAGGAATAATAGTTCTAAGTACGTTTTACTAATAGATAGTAGAGAGACGATAATTATATAGGAGGATATAGACGTAATAAAAGGACGAGACTTCCTATATTCGATATACGAGACGTAAGTAATAGGAAGAAGTTATCGTTAATAGAAGTCGTTATTAATCGATATCGACCCTAAGCTATTTAATAGACGAGACTTAGCTAGGCTAGTTATCCCCGTTTATCCTACCTATTCGTTATTAGAGACTTTATACTATTATCGATTATATAGAGGAGATCCCTACTAGGATAGAGGATAGAAAGTTATCTTCGCTTCTTATATATCCTACCTATTCGACGTCGGAGACTCTACGTTATCGTCGATTATATAGATAGGAAAGAGGCGGAGGGTTTAATAGCTAATCTTCTAAAGAATAGGGATACTTCGACTACTAAGTAGAGAATAGAAGGGAAGGACCGAAGCGAGTACGTTTTACCGATAGGTAGCGTAGAGACGAGAATTATATAGGAGTATATAGATATAATAAAAGAACGAGAGATAAAAGGACGAGATTTCCTATATTCGATATACGAGACTCGAGTAATAGGAAGGAATTATTATTAAACGATACTTATCCTACCTATTTAATAGAAGTTATTATCGATCGACGCGTATTCTATCTATTTAATAGAAGTTATCGTCGATCGATACCTATCCTAATCTATTCGATAGACGAGACTTAGCGAGGCTAGTTATTCCTATCTATCCTACTAGTTCGATATTAGAGACTTTGCGTTATCGTCGATTATATAGATAGGAAAGGGGTAGAGGGTTAAATAGCTAATCTTCTAAAGGATAGGGATTCTTCGATTACTAAGTAGAGAACGTAAGGGACTAAGTACTTACTCGTTCCGAGTATAGTTTACTAATAGATAGTAGCGAGACGATAACTATATTAGAGGATATAGATAAGAAGAAAGGACGAGACTATATAAAAGGACGAGATTTCCTATAACCGAAATATTCGATATATAAGACTCGATTAATAGGAAGATCGACGTCTACCCTAATCTATTCGATAGATAAAACGTAAGTTATCTTTACTCCCTACTCCCTCTATCTATTCGATAGACGAAACTTTACTAGGAAAGTTATTCTCGCTCCCTATTTACCCTACCTATTCGATAGATAAGACTCTACTAGGGAAGTTATCTTCGCTCCCCGTTTACCCTACCTATTCGATATATAAGACTCTATCTAGGAAGTTATCCTCGCTTCCTATCTATCCTACTAGTTCGATATTAGAGACTATATATTATCGTCGATTATATAGATAAGAGAAGCGAAGGGTTAAACGTAGCTAATCCTCTAAAGAGCAGGATCTATTTTTTTTTTTCGTTAAGCGCTAGGATAAGGAGGGATAAGGTTTAATTACCGATCGGATCGAGAGCTAGGGTTCTACTTTCGGATAGGAGGTCTCTATATCTAGTAACTAGTTCGCGCTATATAGGCAAGGAGTAGTACTACGAGTAGTAGGAGAGTATAGGATCTAGGGTACGGCGTAAGTAGTACTATAGACTTCGAGGAGCGCCCTAAGGAACTATATACCTCGTATAGTAATCCCTAAGCGATCTTCCCTTATAACGAGGTAATATCGCTAGGTATATACGTTCTACGATACCGGATATCGATATTATAGATCGTAGGATCCGGCCGAATAGTATATAGAGGCACTATTAGGATAGTACTAAGATCTAACGTAACTATCGTAATAGCGACGCTAAGGGATAGACGTCTAGTCCCTCGGAAAGGGAGTAGGTCTACCGGCGTAGCCGCCCTAGGTCTACTAGACCGAGTAGCGACTAAGGGAAGTCGGTAAACGAAGGTAGTCTAGCCCTAGCGATATAGCTCGTTACCTATATAGCGCGGATAGCGCGGCGACTATCCTAAACGATTAGGTACGCGATAGAGGCGATCTAGGAAGGCCGACCGGAACCCGAGGTAGTCTAGGAAGTATACTAGATAGGAGGGCGATCTAGGCCGAATTCGCCTCGTTAGAGCTATAATAGATACTAATCGTAATAGGAGTAGGCAAGCTCTTTATAGCTAACTCGTAGGACGACTAGGATACGATAGGGAAAGGAGATATTAGTCTACTACCGAGTATCGAGAAGTACGTCCTAGGGGGAAGCTCCGGCCCTTCCTATAAGGATCCTAGGCCTAACCGCTCCGACGAGGCGCCTAGGCTATAGGATCGCTCGAGCCTCGATATAGCGAAAGGGGAAAGCTCGCTACTAGTCTTACTATTAACGGAAGTAGATAGTAACGATACGAGCTAGGAGAGATAGTATAATACGCTATTAGACTACGAGTAGATCGTAGTCCTCTATAGTTCCCTAGTCCTAAGGATAGACGAATAGGAGGATAGTATAGTTAAGCGACTATCTATAACCGGAACTCTAATAGAGGCGATATATAGCTTACTCGATTTCTCTATAAATACTAGTACGATAATAGCGATCGAACGTAAGATTCCTATATATCTTCGTTCGATTAGTAGGAGGTAGGCTCGATATATATCGGCTCGGATCTCGAGTAGGCTATAGAGGCTTCCCTATTATAGTCTATATACTACTAACTTATTATACGGTATATACCGAGTAATAACTAACTACTAGGGAGATAGGAGGTAGGGAAGGGAGGGACGATATAGAAGGAGGAACGTAAAGTAGTCTATAGATACGATCTATCTCTAATATAGCCTTACTATAGATACCGATAGTCGAGTTAACGCGATAGGATCGCTAACGCGGCGGCGAGGGCTCTCTATATCGCCTTAGCGAGCTCGTTAGCGTTCTAGATATACGTCGGATAGGCCTTCCTAGGAGCGTCGTCTATAGCCTACTAGGTCTATAACGTAAGCGACTAGACGAGCTCTAGTAATACCGGATAGAAATACGCCTTAAACTAGTAGGAGCTACTAGTAGGCTATCTCTCCTTTGCCTTACTAAGGAGCTTATAGAACTCGTCGGACTCTACCGCTCCCTCCTTAGTAATAATCGTACGTATTCCCTTCTAGATAATAGACCCTCTCTATGCGACCGGCTATATCCGCTTCTATAGTAGTAACTCGTCGTCGTCCTCCTAGGTAGCGCGCGAAAGCTTACGCTTCTAGAAAGGGGATAGCTCCTCCTCCTCCTCTACCTCTACCTCCTCCTCTACCTTCGCCTCCTTCTCCGCCTTCGCCTCCTCCTCCTCCTCTATCTCCTCCTCCTCCTCCGCCTCCGCCTTCGCCTTCGCCTCCTCCTCCTCCGCCTCCTCTACCTCCGCCTCCTTCTCCTCTACTTCCTTCTCCTCTACCTCCTTAGTATACTTTTCCTCCTTCTCCTCCTTCCCCTCTAAATCCGATACTATAATAGGCTCTAACGGCTAGGGTACGCTCCCTACCTTAACCTACCTCTAAGGCCCTCCCTATCGGCGCGGTCCTAGTAGTAGTCGATAGGTAGCGGCTAAGGCCTATACGCTCTCTAGCTCCCTTGCCTTCGCTTTTACCTCTATCTCTCTTGCCTTTACCTCCCTTGCCTTCGCCTCTACCTCCCTCGCCTTCGCTACCTATTATCGCTACTTCTACTCCTTCGCCTCCCTTACCTTATCCTACTTTATCCGCTTCCTCTCTTCCTTCTCTAACTATCTCTAGTACTAGGGAGTAATACTAAGTATAGTAGGATTATACGTCGCCTACTCGAGGAGGTCCTATAGGATAAAGCCGGCTCCCTAGCTATCGAGGATCGTAACGACGTCGAGGAGGGTTAGATATAGGATAGCTAGGATCCCCTTTAGGAAGAGCTACCTCTACTTAATAGGATTACCGCGATAGTTAATCTAGAGATAGATATAGATATAGAACTACTCGAGTATATAGCTACGCTATACGAGTTACTTTAGGTACTTAAGGAGGTCTTAGGGCTAGTATATAGGATCGTAGGTTAGGCTAGCTCCCCTACTAGCTCCCTTCCGACTAACTACCTTATAGCGCTTTACTAGAAGGAGCTCTAGGTCCTTCTCGTAGAGGACCTTCTACTAATCCTTCCCCTAGCTATTAGCGATAGTATAGAGATAGTTAGCGATTAAGGTCTAGTACCTCTTTCCGCGATCGATAGTATTATAGACGTAGTCGGAAAGGATCTACTAAAATCCCTCCTTTATATAGATAGTAGGGTCGAGGAGTCTAAGGAACGGGATAGCTTCGGGATCCTAGTAGATACTCTTAATAATCGACTAATACTCCGATAGGTAGGCCTCCTAGGTACTAATCCTATAAGCCTCGTTAGCGAGATACTTCTAGAGGTTATAGAGTATCTATCGAGTAGTAGCCTCGATAGTAATTGCCTTAAGCGCTATAGCTAGAGACTTAAGGACGCTAATAACCGACTACTAGATATTACTCCTAATCCTCTTTACCTTAGCGTACTCCTCGACTAGAGGGCAATAGGTAGCTAGTCTATTAGTAAGATCGATAGGAATATCCGCTAAATTCCCTAGACTAGAGTCGTAAGAAACATACTACGTCTCGAGGATAGCGAGGAGACTAGGCTCGATAGCGGAGGAAGCGATATAGATAGGTATAAAGCGAACCGCTACCGAGCCTACTATAGTATCTATCGTGTCCGCCGTATCCGCTATATCTACTACGTCTACTATATCCGCTATATCCGCTATATTCGCTATATCCGCTATATCTAACTAAGGATCTATAGGATAGTAAGCGAAGGGCCGAGGATAAGCGAGGAAAACTATACCTTCTATACTAACTACTAGAGTACTAGCCTCGTTAGTCGTAGCTACGCTCGCGTCTCCTCCTATATCTAGCTTAGCCTTTCCTTCGTTATAAAGCGCTTTTTCGACTAAAGCTAAGGTTATATCGATCGCTATTATATTACCCTCCTCCTAGATTACGCTAAGGGATACTATAGCTAGGAATAGCCTAGGATCTATATCGGGATCGACTAAGGCTAAACGCTACTACTATCGCTTACTCCGCTACGCTATAGGCGTTAAGGATACTAACGAAGCGATAGGCTTATAGATAGGGAGGAGAGGGATCGTCTAGTACCCTATCGACTAGTAGGATAGTATTCTCGAAGGTAAGGGCTACTAAGGTACGTAGCGAGTAAGGAGGGGGAAGCGGTAGGATAGGTTAAAGAAGGAAGGTATCTATAGTAAGGCCGAAGGGGAAGGTATAGAGGGAAGGGAGGAGAGGGGCGGCCTAGATATAGAGGAGTACGTATACTAGGCTAGATCGGAAAGGGACTATATTAGTCCTAGAAGTAGGACTACGAGACCTAACGCTAATTAGCTTACTTGCTTACCGATCTAGGAGTAACGAGGATACTCTTAGGATCCTTATATAGACCTTAACGCTAGTTAGCCTACTCGCTTAATTAGATCGAGGATAACGTAGAGAGGGAAGCGATAGCTCTCTTAGCGCCTAAGCTCGGCTAGGGATAGGGTAGGCGAACAAGGGTCCTAGCTCGGATATAAGAGAGTATAGGAATAGGGAAGGTTTAGCTTTACGAGGCCTAGGACTCGCGTTTAGTAAATCGGTCGATTAGCTTTATAGATACTTTAGCTTAGCTAGGGATAGGATAGGGAAGTAAGCGAGCTAGAGGGAATATAGAAAGGTCCTTTTTTTTTTCTATAAGCTAGGATATAAGGGCGGCGACTATCGATAGGAGGGACGCTATAGTAGTATAGTAAGCTATAGCCTCGTAGAGAGTTAGAATAGGGACGTAATAATAAGTTATTAGTCGGTACTACTAAGCGTTACTAGGTAATAACTTAGCCGAAGCGATCCGAACCTAACGCCTACTAACGAGACCTTTAGGCAATATACGAAGGTAGTAGTATCCTACTTAGCCTATAATGCCTATAGAATCTATAAGGCTAGCGAAGGAGGGGGCGTAGTCCCTCCCTTTTCCCTTCGACCTAGATAGGCTATAATTTTCCTCTAGGGTTTTATCGAATATTAAATACTAGGATTAGTATAGTAATATCGGTCTCCTAATCTATCGACTTAACGACCCCTCTCTAAACCGATACTAGTATTTTTCTCCTCTAACGAGTCTTTAAGCGATACTAGTCTCGCTCCGATACGAGCGATTTAGTTACCTTACTAGTACTAAGAATTGCCCTATCCTCTCTACTAGCGAATAAGAGGATAGATAGAGGAGCGGAGTAAAAGGGGGGCGGAGCTACTCTAATATAATTAGTCTATCTTCCCTTTCCTTCCTTTTCCCCTCGATCCGAAGAGAATATAATTTTAATCTAGGTTTTCGTAGAATATAGAATATAAAGTAGATAACGAAGATATCGGTCTCCCGATCGATCGAGGTAAGGAGCCTACTTTAAACTAACGGTAGTATTTTTCCCTTCCTAGAAGCCTCTAGACGATACTAGTCTCGCTCCGGTACGAGCGGTTCGGTAAGGTTACTAGTACTAAGATTTATCCTAATCCTAATCCTAGAGCCCTCGCGTACGGCGCTCGCCTATAGACCCTCCTAACCGAGATACGATATCTTCCGGTTACGCGATACTAGGATACTACCTATCTACCCGAACGCGTAGCGAGGCTCGTTACGGATCTCTATAACCTTCTAGCTAGCGGACGTCTCGACTATATAGCCTAGCGTAGAGGGCAATATCGTATCGGTAGTAATTAAAGCTAACGAGACTACTATATTATAAGATATATCGACTATAGGACGTGCCTATAGATCCTAGGAGTAACGTTATAATAACTTATCTAATAGTAATACTAAGTACTACTATATAATAACTTATCCCTTACGCTAGGAAACCTTCGATATCGTATAGATAGGTAGGGGATACTCGTAGTCCCTATCTAAGGGATAATCTAGCCTCTAGTATATAGCCTCTCTCTCGGTAGCTATATACTACGCTACCGACCGCGCCCCTAGCCTTAGACCTCCCTAGCTACTAGATCCTCGACTATAGAGAGGAGTAGGGAGGTAAGGACCTACTATCCTTTACCTCTATCGAACCCTACGCCCTATTTCGCGCTTCCGAGTTACTAGTCGATAGGATTTATAAAACTATATTTATATTACGTTTGTTTAGACTCCGAACGAAGTATAACTAAGGTATTCTCGATATACCCTATCTCCTTTTCGATACCGTTCTTCGCTATATTTCGCTTCTTCTAGACTATCTCGTATCTATTAATAATCTTAACCTTGTTTACCGGTTATAGCGTATCTAGTCTATCTTTTAACCCCTATTCGAGGTAGTCGTAGAGATACGTTTTATAGGCTTCGTAGAAGAGCGACTAGATATACTATTATACGTTAGTAGCGATTTACTCTAGGTAAGATAGCCGGCCGCGCCCTTAACTATAGAGAGGGGCGGCGAGGTAAGGGCCTACTATCCTTTACCTCTATCGAACCTAACTCCCGATTAGAGATATTCTCGAGATATCCTCTCTCCTTTTCGATACTATTCTTCGCTATATTTAGTATCTTCTAGACTATCTCGTATCTATTAATTATCTTAACTTTATTTACCGGTCGTAGCGTATCTAGTCTATCTTATAATACTTGTTTAAGGTAGTTATAGAGACACGTTTTATAGGCTACGTAGAAGATCGACTAGATATACTATTATATATCGATAGCGGTTTACTCGAGGTTAGATAGCCGGCCGCCCCCTCCGCGTTAGATCCTATAGCTATTGTACCCTCTATCGCGGAGAGGGATAGCGAGGTAAGGACCTACTATTCTTTATAATCCTAAGCGATCCCTAATTAGAGATATTCTCGAGATACCCTCTCTTCTTTTTAATACTATTCTTTGCTATATTTAGTATCTTCTAGGCCGTCTCGTATCTATTAATTATCTTAACTTTGTTTACCGGTCGTAGCGTATCTAGTCTATCTTATAACGCTTATTCGAGGTAGTTACGGAGATACGTTTTATAGACTACGTAGAAGATCGACTAGATATACTATTATATATCGGTAGCGATTTACTCGAGGTTAGATCGCCGGCCGTTCCCTTCGCGTAAGATCCCGTTACCGTCGTATTCTCTACTATAGAGAGGGGCGGCGAGGTAAGGACCTACTACTCTTTATAATCCTAAGCGACCCCCGATTAGAGATATTCTCGAGATGCCCTCTCTCCTTTTCGATACTATTCTTCGCTATATTTAGTATCTTCTAGGCTATCTCGTATCTATTAATTATCTTAACTTTGTTTACCGGTCGTAGCGTATCTAGTCTATCTTATAACGCTTATTCGAGGTAGTCGTAGAGGTACGTTTTATAGGCTACGTAGAAGATCGACTAGATATACTATTATATATCGGTAGCGATTTACTTAAGATAAGATAGCTAGCCGCCCCCTCTACGTAAGACCCTATCGCTATCGTGCCCTCTACTATAGAGAGGGATAGCGAGGTAAGGATCCGCTACCCTTTATAATCCTAAGCGACCCCTAATTAGAGATATTCTCGAGATGCCCTCTCTCCTTTTCGATACTATTCTTCGCTATATTTAGTATCTTCTAGACCGTCTCGTATCTATTAATTATCTTAACTTTGTTTACTAGTCGTAGCGTATCTAGGCTACTAAGAAGATCGACTAGGTAGACTATTATACGTTAGTAGCGATTCGCTTAAGGTAAGATCGCTAGTCGCGCCCTCTACGTAAGATCCCTATAGCTATCGCGCCCTCGGCTATAGGAAGGGGCGGCGAGGTAAGGACCGCTATCCTTTACCTCTATTAAACCCTACGCTATATACAAGATATTCTCGAGATACTTCCCCCCTCTTCGATCCTCTTCTTTACTATATTTAGGTCCTTCTTCTAGACTATCTCGGATCCGTAGACAATCTTAACCTTGTTTACTAGTCGCCGCGTATCTAGTCTATCTTTTAACCCTCGTTCGAGGCCGTCGTTTAGGCATATTTAGTAGGCTTCGTAGAAGAGCTCTATACCTTTCTACTATACGAAGTCGACGACCTCTTCTTTCCTCTAGCTAGCTACTACCTTGTCGCCGAGGAGCTCGATAAATATAAGATCTATAGTAGACTTACTCTATAATATAGGTTCGATTATATAGGACTTACTATTATCTATTAAGTCTACGATAGGAGGCGCTATCCCTATAGTTAGACCCTATAGTCGAGACTATCGAGGAACCGATACGTTATAGCGTAGCTCCTTCCTTACTCGAGGTCTATCCTTAGGACTATCTTAAGGCGCGGTAGACGATCTAGTATCCTCGCTATCGCTATCTCTAATTATAAATCGGATATCGATTCTTCGTCTAGCTATCTAGAAAGATAATCCTATAGAGATAGTTTAAGTCTATATACTTACTTTAGTAGAGTAGCGTCTCGATATAGTGTCTAAGAAGATAGGAATAAGTTAGAGAAGAATAGGGTTAAAAGCGGAAGAGAGTTAGTAGCTAAAGCTAGTCGTATTCGCAAGTACGACTTATATATAGTACTTAAAGAGAGGATATTCCTACTATAAGTATACGAGCTATCTCGCCCTAATACGAGCAATCTAGTTATCTCGCTAGCGCTAAGATTTCCCTCTATCCTTTCTATCGGTAGGCTCTAGATAGCGAATAGAGGGAAGGATATAGAAGCGGAGTAGAAGGGGAACGGAGCTACTCTAATACTATTCGTTAGTCTTCCCTTTCCTTCCTTTCCCCCTCGATCCGAAGAGGATATAATTTTAATCTAGGTTTTTATAGAATATTAAATATAAAGTCGATAACGAAGATATTAGTCTCCCGATCGATTAAGCCAAGGAGCTCCCTTTAAACCGATATCGCTATTTTTTCCTTCCTAGAAGTCTCTAGGTAACGCTAGGCTCGCCCTAGTACGAGTAGATTAGTAAGCTTACCGGCGCTAAGACTTACCCTAACCCTAACCCTAGGGCCCTCGTATATAGCCTTAATCTATAGATCCTCCTAACCGAGATACGATATCTTCTACTATCTATTAGCTAACCGGAGGTCGCGCTATACTAGAATACTATCTATCTACCCGAACGCGTAGTAAGGCTCGTCGCGGATCTCTATAACCTTCTCGCCTATAAACGTCTCGACTATATAGTCTAGCGTAGAGGGCAATATCGTATCGATAGCGATCCTATTAGGAGGCGTAGTCTAGGAGGCGCTAATAATCTAAAGATCTAAGTCGAAGAGCGAAATAAATTAGGTTAAGTAAATCGGTATAGTAGCGATCTTAATAGGACGGACTACGAAGAAGAAAAGAAGGAAGCCTTAGAGGGAGATCCTTCCTCTAAATACTCTACGTCGCGCTTGCCTTTACTTACCTAAGATAGGTTAGTCTACTTGTTTACTATCTAGGACCCTTTTACTAAAGGGACCCTATCTTGCCTATTGCTCCCTATACGCGTATCTATATTCTACTTATCTATACTATTCTAAATCGTCTTATTTAGTACGGATCTATCTATTAGTTATATAGATATACTTTGTCCGAAGTTCTAGCTAGAGGGGAGGTCTAGCTTTAGTATAGTATATCTAGCCTAGGCGCTAAGACAAACTCGTCTAGACGTTATCCTATAGTATAGAGGCTACTATTAGCTAGTTTTATATAATAACTAGGATTCCTCGGTAGCTACTATAATAGATCCAAGCCTACGAGACTACCGTCGCATTAGATACATCGACTATAATAGTTTATATTCGGGACGTACTAGCGATATTATAGTAGTAGATACCTTACTCTCCCTTAACCCGCGCCGCGAATCCTTTCGGCCTAAGACTAGCTCGAATACTAGCCATAGAACGGGTTCCGTAGGATAACGTTATAATAACTTATTTAATAGTAATACTAAGCGTTATCGGGTAATAACTTATCCCTCGTACTAGGAAACCTTCGACTTCGTATAGATAAGGGGAAGTACTCGCGGTCCCGATCTAAGAGATACTCTAGCCTCGGATATACGATCTCTCCCCTAGTAGCTCTACGCTAGGCTACCTACTACGCCCCCGGCGTTAGACCTCTATAGCTACTATGCCCTCGACTATAGAGAGGGGCGGCGAGGTAAGCATCCGCTATCCTTTACCTCTATCCTACCTAACGCCCTATTTCGCTCTTCTAAGTCGCTAGTCGATAGGATAAATAGAACCCTACTTATATTTCGTTTATTAAGACTCTAAAGGAAGTATAGGTAGCGTATTCTCGAGATTCTCTTTCTCCTTTTCGATACTATTCTTCGCCGTATTAAGCTCCTTCTAGACCGTCTCGTATCTATTTATAATCTTTACTTTAATTACTAGTCGTAGCGTATCTCGTCTATCTTTCAACCCCCCTTCGAGGCTATCGTAGAGGTACGTTTTGTAGGCTTCGTAGAAGAGCGACTAGGTATACTATTATCCGTCGGTAGCGATTTACTCTAGGTTAGATAGCCGGCTACGCCCTCCGCGTAGGACCTCTCTCCCTATTACGCCCTTAACTACGAAGAGGAATAGAGAGGTAAGTATCTACTATCCTTTACCTCTATCTAACCCTACGTCCTATCTCGCTCTTCCGAGTCGCTAGTCGATAGGATAAATAAAACCCTATTTATATTTCGTTTATTAAGACTCTAAAGGAAGGATAGGTAGCGTATTCTCGAGATTCTCTTTCTCCTTTTCGATACTATTCTTCGCTATATTAAGCTCCTTCTAGACCGTCTCGTATCTATTAATAATCTTAACTTTAATAGCTAGTCGTAGCTAGCCTAGTCTATCTTTTAGCCCCTATTCGAGATTATCGTTTTAGTACGCTTTATAGGCTTTATAGAAGCTAGACTTCGTTTCCCGGTTAGAGCGTATCTAGTCTATTCTTTAATACTTAGTCTAGGTTTACTACCTTTCTACTTTACGAAGTCGAGGACCTCTTCTCCTTTTATCCGGCTAACCCTAACCTTATCGCTAGGGAGCTCGATAAATATAAGATCTATAGAGGATAAGGTCCGTAATATACGGTACTTAGAATAACCCGCGAGGTCCCTAATAGGAGGCGCTAGATCCTATAGTCGAGACTATTATAGGACCGATACCTTATAGCGCGGCTCCTTCCTTATAAGAACCTATCCTTAGGACTATCTTAAGGTACGGTAGATAATCCGGTATCCTCGCTATCGCTATCTTCGATTATAAATCGGATATCGATTCTTTATAGAGCTATCCTAAACGATAACTCTATAGATATAGTTTATATCTATATCCTTACTTTAGTCGAATAGTATCTTAATCCGGCGTCTTGGATCGGGTTCGGATTTACGTAATAATAACTTATCCGATAGTAATACTAAGCGACCCTAGGTAATAACTAATTACTTACGCTAGGAAATATTCTACTTCGTATAGGCGAGTAGGAGGTACTCGTAGTCCCGATCGGAGGAATACTCTACCCTTAGGTATATAGCTACCGACGACGTCCCTAGCGTTAGATCTCTATAGCTATTGCGCCCTCGATCGGAGAGAGGGCCGGTAAGGTAAGAATCCGCTATCCTTTACCTTAGTCGTATCCTATAAGGAGTACCGAGGATAGGCGCGAGATAGACTAATCTAATATAGAGAAATTATCTATTAAGATAGCCGACTACGTCCCTAGCGTTAGACCTCTATAGCCGTCGCGCTCCTAACTAGGAAGAGGACCGGCGAGGTAAGAACCTACTATCCTTTACCTCGGTCGTACCCTATTAGGAGTACCGAGGGCGGGCGCGAGATAGATCGATCTAATATCGAGAAATTACCTATACCGATCTCGGCGATAGAGCTAGAGGTACGGCTAGCGGCGCCGAGCTAGTAGGCCTAAACTAGAAGATACTAACCCGAAATAATCGACGGCTTCGAATAACGTAGCTAACTACGCCCTCGGCGTTAGACCTCTATAGTCGCTACGCCCTCGACTATAGAGAGGGATAGGGAGGTAAGAACCCGCTATCCTTTACCTCTACCGAACCCTACGCCCTATTTCCCCCTTCCGAGTCGCTATTCGATAGAATAAATAAAATCGTATTTAAATTTCGTTTATAAGGGAGTATAGGCAAGATACTCTTTCTTCTTCTCGATACTATTCTTTACTATATTTAGCTCCTTCTAGACCGTCTCGGATCTATCGATAATCCTAACGTTATTTACTAGTCGCGGCGTATCTAGTCTATCTTTTAACGCTCGGTCGAGGTCGTTATTAAGAGATATTATATAGGCCTCGTAGAAGACCTCTATGCCTTTCCGCTATACAAAGTCGAAGACCTCTTCTTCTTTTATCTAGCCGATCCCTATCTAGTCGATAGAGATATTCGATTACGTAGTCCTTACTATAATCCGTTAAGTCTACGAGTAGGGGCGCTAGACCCTATAGGCGAGACTATCGAGGAACCGATACCTTATAGCGTAGCTCCTTCCTCGACTATTCCGAGGCGTAGTAGATAATCTAGTATCCTCGCCGTCGCCGTCTTCGATTATAAATTAGGCGCCGATTCTATATCGAGCTATCCTGAAAGATAACCTAATAGATATAGTTCAAGTCTATATACTAGCTTTAGTAGAATAGTATCTTAATCCTATATCTAGGATAGGATTTCCGCGATATAGCTTAGATATCGGTTATAGAACGGACTCTATAGGGCGACGTTATAATAACTTATCCGATAGTAATACTAAGCGTTACCGAATAATAACTAATTACTCGCGCTAGGAAACATTCTACCTCGTATAGGCAATCTTCGTATAGACCTATAATTCTAAATATCTTTCTATTAGCCTCTCTATCCCTCGAGGCGCTTTAGGTATTCTAATTATAATAAACTCCCTAACCCTAATCCTTACTCTATTATAGTCCGTCTTATCTTCTCGTCTTTTCTAGATATCTATTAATGCCTCGAATCTCCTAGAAGCTAAACTATCGATCGTCGTTAAGGTCCTCCTATAGTATATCTTTAGTATAAGCTATTCGATATATCTAGAATAGCGTATCGGAGAGGTATCGACTAGAGTAGAACGGGCCGGATATACGCTAAATATAGTACGTAGGCTAGCCATTACTAGGTACGTTCCCGAAGTAGATAGCGTAGACCTTACGCTTCTCCTTAAGGGCCTAGAGGAAAGTCTATTATATATAGGATAGGAATATATTAGCGGGCTTAGGTCTAATAGTATCTTCTTTAGCTACGTAGTCGTAGATAAGGAGGTAGTATCCTTGCTTACGTAGGAGCTATACGACCGCGATAGCCTAAGTATACTATACGTCCTAGTTATACTACTCCCGCCTCCTAATAGGGTATATAGTAGCCATAGTAGAGAGTACGATCCTTACGGTTAGTATACTACTATCTAGTCTCTTTATTTTCGCCTAGATAAAGCCTTTAAAAGTGTCGTCCGTACTACTATTAAAATCCCCCTTCTACTTCCCTATAGCGAAGCTAATATTACGTAGATAAACATAGATATACTTATTCCTATACCGCTATCGGGCTTCTTCCTAAATCCGAGTAAGGAATCTATCGAGAGCCGGGATCGTAGTAAGGGTCTCGGCGTCGGTCTAGCGATAGTCTCGCTAGATCTACCGGTAGGTCGAGCTAGGTAGGAAGAGGAAGGCGTATAGGAAGGAGCGGATACCTTCTACCTATAGTAGTAGCGCTAATTATAGAACGGGTATGTTAGTCGGCGCTCGTAGTAGTATACGCTAGATCGCGGATATACGGCCTCCTTTTAGATCCTATCCGCTAATCCTAAGCTTCCTATAACTCGTACGTTTACTATACGAATCCCTATAAAACAATATCTATCCTACGGCGTATTTCGATACGATATAGGATCCGTTAAGAAATTTTTAGTATAGTATCTATATACTATATTACTAGCCTCTCGGCGCTAAGGCTCGTAGCCTTACCTAATTAGCTAGATTTGACTTTGCTCTAGACTAGTAGATATCTATTAAGTAGCGGAAATAACGTTCGGTATATCGTTTCCTATATATATACTCGATTGTCTTTATATATATCGGAGCGGTAGTAATCGCGCCGAATCGATAGTCTCGTCTCTTTCGTATACCTTCTACTCTCCTCGCTCTCTATCCCTCTTATAATAGAGAATAGGGCGGAAGATAGATAGTTCGAACAAGTTCGGCCTCTTAGTATAAGGAGGAACTAAGGGTTCTCGTAATGAAATATAGGAGAAGTACGTACATATAGCTAGAGGAGGAACTAAGGCTTCTCGTAATTATATAGCGCTTCGGAGAAGTACGTACTCTAAGCTATAGAGTTAAGGAATTAAACCCTCTACCCTAAACTAAACTCTCTAACCTAACCCGAAACCCTTATCGCTTCGAACTCTTAAGTATAGACTATATAGTAACCGAGTATAAAGGCTATAGTCGGATAACGTCTTTAGTCGGTATCGTCTAAAACGTCGTCTACGAGACTCCGCCGCGTAAGGTTAATAGCGTAGGTAGTCGGTAAGCCTCCGAGACTAGTAGGAGTAGCCTCTTACTAGATCGTAGTATCTACGTTATCCCTCCGAAGCTTACGCGCCGTATAAATCTCGGAGGTAGTATAATCGGAGTAAGTAGCCGTTTCGTCGATAGGATTATTCGTATAACCTCGGAGCGACAAGTCGAAGGTACTAAGGAACTAGCCTAGTATACTACTACTATCTATAATAATTTAGCGCAAATCGTTCTAGAGATAGGTACGCTTTCCTTCGGCTAGTATAATTACCCTTTCGTCCTCCCTTTACGTCGTAGCTATCGTCTATTCTTCTAACTTGCCCTACCCGCTATTAGGACTAACTAAGCGCTAGCTAGTAACGATCGTATTATAAGGCATATCCTAGATATACCGACTAGGCGAAGGAGCGTCGAAATAAACTATAAGACGACCCCCTAGCGCAAGTAGTATCTAGAGATAAGTAATAACGAGAGGGCGACTATTAGGCTTAAAGTAGTTAAGGGCGAAGTAGATAAGTATAACGTCGAATTCCTCCTTATAGGTAGCGAAAGCCTTAACCTCGGTAGGGATACTAGCCTCGCGAATATCGCCTTCCTAGTAGTAATCCCTATATAGTTCTAGGAAGTAGCGATAAAGCTTAGCGTCTATCTATACGAGTAGCGCGCTACTCTTATTAGTAAAGAATATAGGAGGGTTCTTTCTACCGAGGACTTCGTAGGCGAGTAAGCTAGCGAGACTAGGTCTATACGCGACGTCGAGTATACTCTCGCTAGGCTAAATATCTACGAGCCTTACTATATACTAGTAGGACTCCGCTCTAGGCTATACTTCCTCTATATAGGTCCGTATAGTATTCTAGATATCGTAGTAGCCGTTTCGCGCTAGCTATACACTACTATAGATACTAGCCTAAAGGGTTATACTATTAATAATTAGTATATAGTTAACGGTCTACGCTATAGGTAAATAGGTCCGTAGTTTAGGCGAATAGATCCGTAACGCTATTGTAAGGGCTCCTTGCGAGAGAGTTAGTAAATTAGGAATACTCTAGATAGAAGTATACTTATAGATCGTAACCGAAGTCTCGGAGTATAGAAGATTCTTAAGAGGATATTATTACTCGAAGAATAGTAGGAAGAGGTCTCGGAGAGGGCGAATAGTAACGGACTATACTCGAGGTTAGTTAGTAGTAGTAGAAAGGAGAGAGGGTTTATAATCGAGGATAGGGTTCCTAAAGAATACTTATAGTTAGCTCGAGTATCCGATAAGTAAGGGGAGCTACGAGGTAGCGGTAGCTATATAACGTAAAGGTCGCGTAATAAGGGAATAAGTAAAGGATCTAGGAGTAGGCGCTACGAGGTAGTAGCGGCGATATAACGTAAAGGCTAGATAGTTAGGGAATAAGCGAAGGATCTAGGGATAGGCGCTCTAGGATAGTAGCGGTAGGCTAACGTAAAGGTTACGCGATAAGGGGATAAGTAAAGGATCTAGGAGTAGGCGCTACGAGGTAGCGGCGACGGTATAACGTAAAGGCCGGGCGGTTAGGGAATAAGCGAAGGATCTAGGGATAGGCGCTCTAGGGTAGCGGTAGCGATATAACGTAAAGGTCGCATAGTTAGGGGATAAGTAAAGGATCGAGTCGAAGGGGAGAACTACTAGGCTAGGGTAGCGGTATATCGTAAAGGTCGCGCGGTAAGGGGATAAGTAAAGGATCTAGGAGGAGGCGCTAGTAACGATCTAATCGCGGAAGGCGAGTAGTAAGCTATTTAAGGGGTAAGGCTTAAAGGATCTCGTCGAAGGTACTAGGAATAATCCGAGAGCGGTCGAGGCTCGTAGAAGGCGCTAGCGACGATAAGATAATAGAGGGAGATCCGAGGATAAGGGTAAGGATAAGGATCGAACCCTAATCCTAATTATATAGTAGGGTTCGTACTAATGTCCGTTACTACGATAGGGTTAGGGTTACTATCGACGTTATTATAATTTAACTATACTTAGGTATTATCCTTCCGGTAATTGCCTTCGTTCTACTCCTATAGGACTATAATCCTTAATATCTTATAGATAGATAGCTCGAGCTATCCGACCTATCCTAGTCCTCCCTCCTATAGCTAACTTATTAGTCGGTATAGCTTAGCGATACCGACTAATAATAAAGCTATCCTAGCCGCGTCCCTTCCCTATAATCTCGCCGAGTAGGGGGTAGACGGTACGCTAAGATAGCGGTTAGTTAGGGAAGGATCTCTATAGCTTAGTCGGAGCCTCGTTATTTATAGAGTTTACTATAGCGATCCCGGGCTCTATAACGTACGTAGCGCTATCGATAGCTTATACCTCCTACCTAGCGGCGGCCCTTCTATCGTAGACGAGAAGAGCTTTCTTATAGGTCTATAGAGTATTAAAACGATTCTCGTAGTAGAGATCGGACCGTATAAGATAATAGTCTCTACGAGTAAGTACTCTAAAGCTATCCTATCGCTTCTCGTAGATCTATAGAACGCCTCTTTAACTTCTATAGCGGATATCGGACCGTATTAGATTATAGTCTCTATAGGTAAGTACTATAAAACTATCCTCTCGCTTTCTCGTAGGTCTATAGCGCGCCTCGACGACTCTCGTAGTAGATATTATAGTCTCTACGAGGGAAGACGAGAGGGCGTAGTAGTTCTAGACGGGTTTCTACTTTAGAAAGGTAGATAGTATCTCTTACGAGAGATCGCACGTACGAAGCTAGTCTCCTAATCCTAACCCTAAACTCTAAGGAAGTATCTACCTAAGATCAATATCCTTAAAATAGCTAAAAATAGGTAGGTCTAAGAAGACTAGCCTCTCTATAGTAGAACTAGACCCTAGAGATATAAGGAAGTACTAAGGCTTCTCGTAATTTAAGTAGAGGAGAGAGGGATATATTTCTATAAAAAGAACGCTTTTACGAAGTACGTATTCTAAGCTATAGGATTAAGAAATTAAACCCGAACTCTATAATAGCTAATCCTATCCCTTAACTATAGAGAAAGCTATAACCTCGTCGTTTTCCTCCTTTAAGTATAGACTATATATATACTATATATAAAGACTATAGCCTTATACCTAGTAGAACGTCTAACTCTAAGTTAGGGATACTCGAGGACGCTATAGAGTACGAAGCGTCGCGCTACGTTAAGGTCGCTCGTAGTTAGTAAGCCTCCTAGACTAGTAGGCGTAAGGGTATACTATATTATTATCTAATTCCCGTTAACTATAGGGTTCGATAGGTCGTAGGTAGTTACGAAATCGCTAGGTATACTACTATCCTTCGTAATAATTCGGCGCAAATCGTTCTAGAGATAGATATAGTTATCTCCGGTTATAAGAGTCGTCCGGTCGACCTAAGGTAGCGTCGTACCTATTGTCTATTTTCCCAAATCGGCCTAATCGGTATCGCGACCGACTATACGCTAGCTAGTAGCTATTACGTCGTAAGGCTTGCCCTAGCGATCCTAACTAGATAACGGAGCGTCGAACTAGACGACTATATAACCTCCTAGCGCAAGTAGTATCCGAAGATAAGTAATTACCCGAGGACGACTATCGGGCTCGAAGTAGTTAAGGAAGAGGTATACGAGGACGACGTCGAATCTATTCTCGTAGTCGATAAAAGCCTTAATCGTAGTAGGGATATTTGCCTCCTAAATATCGCCTTACTAGTAGTAATAGCTACGTAGTTCTAGGAAGCGGTAGTAAAGCTCGTAGTCTACTATAGCGAGTAGCGCGCCGCTCGCATTAGTAAAGAATATAGGAGGGTTCTTTCTACCGAGGACTTCGTAGGCAAGTAAGCTAGCGAGACTAAGTCTATACGTAACGTCGAGTATACTCTCGCTAGGCTAAATATCTACGAGCCTTACTATACGCTAGTAGGACTCTACTCTATTCTAGTATTCTTCTATAGAGCGTATAGTGTCCTAGTATTCGTCTATAAAGCGCAAGATAGAGCTAGGAGTAGTATAGGATTCGGTAGTCGGCTTCGTCTTATAGTAATAGTATTCCTAAAGTATTATATAGTTAACGGTCTACGCGATAGGCAAACTAGATAGTGCCGCTATAGTAAGGGCTCCTAAGGAGAGGATTAGCGGACCGGAAATACTCTATAGGAGGTCTAGATAGAAGTATACTTACCGATCGTAACTAGGATCTAGAAGAGGTACTAGGTAGGGAGCGCTAAAGGCTCTAAAGAGGATATAATAGTATAGAGGCTAGAAGAACAATCGGAAGAGTTATCTTAGAGGGCTAATCGTAACTAACTACGCTTAAGGTTAGTTAGTAGTAGTAGAAAGGAGAGAGGGTTAATAATCGAGGTTAAGGTTCCTAAAGAGTACTTATAGTTAGCTCGAGCGCCCGATAAGTAAGGGGAGCTACGAGGTAGCGGCGGCCGTATAACGTAAAGATCGCGTAGTAAGGGAATAAGTAAAGGATCTAGGAGTAGGCGCTACGAGGTAGCGGCGACGGTATAATATAAAGGCTAGACGGTTAGGGAATAAGCGAAGGATCTAGGGATAGGCGCTCCGGGATAGCGGTAGTAGTATAACGTAAAGGTCGCGTAGTTAGGGGATAAGTAAAGGATCTAGTCGAAGGGGGAAACTACTAGGCTAGGGTAGTAGTATATCGTAAAGGTCGTATAGTAAGGAAATAAGTAAAGGATCTAGTCGAAGGCGCTAGCGACAATCCGATAGCGATCGAGGCTCGTAGAAGGCGCTCGCGACGGTAAGATAATAGATAGAGATACTAGGGTTAGGGCTAGGATTAGGGTCGAACCCTAATCCTTATTATACGGTAGGGTTCGTTCTAATATCTATAGTAACTATTACTATCGACGTTGTTATAATAGACTAATTTAACTATACTTAGCTATTATAGTTCTTCCGGTAATAGGCTCTATTTACTTCCTTAGAACTATTATCTATAATATCTTATAGATAGATAGCTCGAGCTCTCCGACCTACCCTAGTCCTCTTCCCTCTATAGCTAACTTATCTATCGGTATTGCTTAGCGATACTAACCGATAACTAAGCTATCCTAGTCCCGGTTCTCCCCTAGTAGCTCTATGCCGGGATACCGACTACGCCTCTAGTATAAGACATTCGTAGCTACCGAGTCCCTAACTATAGAGAGGGATAGGGAGGTAAGTACTAGCCTCCCTTTACCTCGGTCGAACCCTATAAGGAGTATCTAGGATAGGCGCGAGGTAGACCGATACGATATAGTAGGTACTACTAGTAGCGCCGAGCTAGTAGGCCTAAAGCTAAAGATACTATACTAGCGACGATCGACGACTCTATATAAGGCCGCTAACTACGTCCCTAGCGTTAGACCTCTATAGCTATTACGCCCTCTACCGTAGAGAGGGATAGCGAGATAAGAATCCACTATCCTTTACTATAGTCGAACCCTATAAGGAGTACCTAGGATAGGCGCGAGATAGACTAATCCGATATCGAGAAATTACCTATACCGATCTTAGTAGTAGAGCCGGGAGTACTACTAGTAGCGCCTAGCTAGTAGGCCTAAAGCTAAAGATACTATAGTAGTAACGATCGACGACTCTATATAAGGCCGCCGACTACGCCCCTAGCGTTAGACCTCTATAGCTATCCTATTCTCTATTATAGAGAGGGATAGCGAGGTAAGAACTTACTATTCTTTACCTTAGTCGAACCCTATAAGGAGTGCCTAGGGTAGGCACGAGATAGACCGATCCGATATCGAGAAATTACCTATACTAATCTTAGCGGTAGAGCTAGGGGTACTACTAGCGGCGCCTAGCTAGTAGGCCTAAAGCTAAAGATACTATAGTAGCGACGATCGACGACTCTATATAAGGCTACCGACTACGTCCCTAGTATTAGACCTCTATAGCTATCGCGCCCTCTACTATAGAGAGGGACGGCGAGGTAAGAACCTACTATCCTTTACCTCGGTCGAACCCTATAAGGAGTACCTAGAATAGGTACGAGGTAGACTAATCTAATACGTAAGGTACTACTAGCGGCGTCGAGCTAGTAGGCCTTAAGCTAAAGATACTATACTAGCGATAATCGACGACTCCGCGTAAGGCGGCTAGCTACGCCCCTAGTATTAGACCTCTATAGCTATCGCGCCCTTAACTATAGAGAGGGGCGGTAGGGTAAGAATCCGCTATCCTTTACCTTAGCCGAATCCTACTTAGCTCGAGCTCTCCGACCTATCCTAGTCCTTTCTCCTATAGCTAACTTATTAGGTAGTATAGCTTAGCGTTACTAACTAATAACTAAGCTATCCGGACCTAGTCCTTCCCTACTATCCTAGCTACGCTCCTCTCCTAGAATCTCCCTAAGTAGGGAGCCGATAGTATACTAAGATAGTAGTTAGGGTCGGATAGGAGCCTCTACGATAGCGGTCGGGCTAGTCGGTCGGGATATCGGTCGGTAGGTATAGTAGTCGGTCGGGGGATAGTCGGTAGGTATAGTTAGGAATCGGGGTAATCGGTTAGGAAAGAATCTCTATAGCTTAATCGGAGCCTCGTTATTTATAGAGTTTATAGCGATCCTAGGCCCTACGACGTACGTAGCGCTATTGAGGACTTAATCCTCCTATCTAGTAGTAGCCCTTCTATAGTAGACGAGTAGAGCTTTCTTGTAGGTCTATCTATAGAGTATCGATACGATTCTTATAGTAGAGATCGGACTATAGTAGATAATAGTCTCTACCGATAGATACTATACTAGGTACTATTAGTATAGAAGAGCTTTCTCGTAGGTCCGTAGGGCGCCTCTACGACTCCTATAGCGGATATCGGATATCGGACTATATAAGATTATCGTCTCTATAAGAGAGAACTATAAACTATCCTAACGCTTTCTCGTAGGTCTATATAGCGCCTCTACGATTTCCGTAGCGGATATCGGATATCGGACTATATAAGATTATAGTCTCGGCGAGTAAGTACTATAAAACTATCCTTACGCTTTCTCGTAGGTCTATAGAACGTCTTTGCGATTCTCGTAGCGGATATTAGACTAGTCTCTAGCGCTAGGGCGGTACTATAGGTACTCTAAGGAAGTATCTAGCTACTCTTAATATCCCTAAAATAGCTAAAAATAGGTATATCTAAACGGTCTACCCTCTCTATTATAGAAATTAATCCTAAAGGTATAAGGAGATACCGAGGCTTCTCGTAATTTAATTAGAGGAGAGGGGGATATATTTCTATAAAAACAACGCTTTTAAGGAGTACGTATTCTAAGCCATAGAGTTAAGAAATTAAGCCCTACAAACTCTAGAATAGCTAGCCCTTCCCCTTAACTATCCCTAAAGCTATAACCTCGCCGTTTTCCCTATTTAAGTATAGACTATATATATACTATATATAAAGACCTTAGCGTAATACCTAGTAGGACGTCTAAGGTTAGATCCGGGATCCTCGAGGACGTCGTAGATCGCGTACCGCTACGCTATATTAAGATCGTAGGTAGTTAGTAAGCCTCTTAGACTAGTAGGCTTTACCGTTTCCTAGACTATCTTATTCTAGTCTATAAATGGGTTCTATAGGTCGTAGGCGGTTACGAACGGGCTAGGTATACCGCTACTATCTATAATAATTTAGCGCAAATCGTCCTAGAGACGGATATAGTTACCTTCGGTTACGAGAGTCGTCTAGTTGACCTAAGGTAGCGTCGTCCCTATCGTCTATTTTTCTATCTTGCCCTAATCGGTATCGCGACTAACTATACGCTAGCTAGTAGCGATTACGTCGTAAGGTTTACTCTATATATCCTAACTAGGTAACGGAGCGTCGAACTAGATAACTATACGACCTCCTAGCGCGAGTAGTGTCCGAAGATAAGTAATTACCTAAGGGCGACTATCGGGCTCGAAATGGTTTAGGAAGAGGTATACTAAGACAACGTCGAAGCTATTCTAGTAGTCGGTAAAAGCCCTAATCGTAGCGAGGATATTCGCCTCCCGAATATTGCCTTACTAGTAGTAATAGCTACGTAGTTCTAGGAAGCGGTAGTAAAGCTCGGCGTCTATCTACGCGAGTAGCGTACCGCTCGCATTAGTAAAGAATACGGGAGGGTTCTTCCTACTAAGGACTTCGTAGGCGAGTAAGCTAGCGAGACTAGGTCTACTTATAATGTCGAGTATACTCTCGCCTCGCTAAATGCCTACGAGCCTTACTATACGCTAGTAGGACTCTACTCCGCTCTAGTATTCCTCTATATACTACGCGATAGAGCTAGGAGTAGTATAGTAGCTAGTAGTCGGCTTCGTTATATTATAATAGGATTCCTAAAGTATTATGTTATTAACGGTCTACGCGATAGGCAAACTAGACGGTACTACTATTATAAGGGCTCCTAAGGAGAGAGTTAGCGGACCGGAAATACTCTATAGAAGGTCTAGATAGAAGTATACTTACCGATCGTTACTAGGATCTAGAAGAGGTAATAGGTAGGAAGCGCTAAAGGTCCTAAAGAGGATATAATAGTATAAAGGCTAGAAGAATAGTTAGAAGAGTTATCCGAGAGGGCTAATAGTAACTAACTACGCTTAAGGTTAGTTAGTAGTAGTAGAAAGAAGAGAGGGTTTATAATCGAGGTTAAGGTTCTAAAGAATAATAGCTATTAGCTCGAGCGCCCGATAAGTAAGGGGAGCTACGAGGTAGTAGCGGTAGTATAACGTAAAGATTACGTAGTAAGGGGATAAGTAAAGGATCTAGTCGAAGGGGAAAGCTACTAGGCCGCGTCGGCGGTATAACGTAAGGATCGCGCGATAGGGAAATAAGTAAAGGATCTAGTCGAAGGGGAAAGCTACTAGGCCGTAGCGGCGGTATAACGTAAGGGTCGTATAGTAGGGGGATAAGTAAAGGATCTAGTCGAAGGGGAGAACTACTAGGCTATAGCGGCGGTATAACGTAAAGGTCGCGTAGTAAGGGAATAAGTAAACTATCTAGTCGAAGGCGCTAGCGACGATCTAATAGTAGTCGAGGCTCGCGGAAGGCGCTAGCGACGATAAGGTTATAGATAGAGATACTAGGGTTAGGGTTAGGGTTAGGGTCGAACCCTAACTATTATTATATAGTAGGGTTCGTTCTAATATCCGTTACTATAATAGGATAACTATTACTATCGACGTTGTTATAATAGACTAATTTAACCGTACTTAGCTATTATAGTTCTTCTAGTAAT
>LFZO01000212.1:0-14590 GCA_001578225.1 Pseudocercospora musae | reverse complement strand
ATAAGTAAACTATCTAGTCGAAGGCGCTAGCGACGATCTAATAGTAGTCGAGGCTCGCGGAAGGCGCTAGCGACGATAAGGTTATAGATAGAGATACTAGGGTTAGGGTTAGGGTTAGGGTCGAACCCTAACTATTATTATATAGTAGGGTTCGTTCTAATATCCGTTACTATAATAGGATAACTATTACTATCGACGTTGTTATAATAGACTAATTTAACCGTACTTAGCTATTATAGTTCTTCTAGTAATAGGCTCTATTTACTCCCTTAGAACTATTATCCGTAATGTCTTATAGATAGATAGCTCGAGCTCTCCGACCTATCCTAGTCCTCCCTCCCTATAGCTAACTTATCTATTAGTATTGCTTAGCGATACCGACTAATAACTAAGCTATCCTAGCCCTAGTCCTCCCTCGCCGTCTCGGCTACGCTCCTCCTCCCTATAGCTAACTTATTAGTCGGTATAGCTTAGCGATACCGATTAATAACTAAGCCCTCCTAGCCCTAGTCCTCCCCTAGTACTCGCTACGCTTCTTTCCTATAATCTCCCTAAGTAGGGGCGTAGATAGTATACTAAGATAGCGGTCGGTAGTCTATCGGTAGGTAGTAGTAGGTTAGTTAATAGATAGTCGGTAGATACGGTTAGGGATCGGGGTAGTCGGTTAGTAGTCGGTTAGTAGTCGGTTAGTAGTTGGTTAGTAGTCGGTCGGTAGTCGGTTAGTAGTCGATTAGTAGTTAGTTAGTAGTTAGTTAGTAGTTATTTAGTAGTCGGTTAGTAGTCGGTTAGTAGTCGGTTAGTAGTCGGTTAGTAGTCGGTCGGTAGTCGGTTAGTAGTTAGTTAGTAGTTAGTTAGTAGTCGGTCGGTAGTAGTCGGTAGTTAGCTAGTAGGTAGTCGGTAGTTAGCTAGTTAGTCCTACCCTAGTATCTCCTAACCCCCGACCGGGGAGCGGCCGCTACCGGTTATTAGTATAAGGTTAAGGGATTTAATCTTACCGTTACTTAGGTTATAGAGGCTTACCGTTACCTTATATCTATTACTCGCTAGGATAGTACGATTCTATACGCGTTTCCTTATACTATCTAACTTACTAGCCTTAGTCCTATATTAGACGCTCTTGTTAGTCGTATTCTATAGGCTAATCCTACTATTCGAGAGGAGCTTAATTAGATCTTCGGACTAGATTATAAGGATCTTAGGAACTATATTAAGGCGTAGAACTAGTACGTCTATAATATAGTTTACGAAGCTCTAGTAGTTTAAGCTAATCTCGAGCGTAAGATATATAGTAATAAGAGCTACTATACTATAGATAACCTCTCCTACCGATAAGAGGACGACGAGGTACTAGGTAAGAGCTACGGTAAGTACGAGCTTCGCTAAGCTATATACTATAAGCTTAGATTAGTATAGTAATCGGTAAGCTATCGGAGAAAAGGACGCTAGGATTAATAGCCCCTAGGGGGGCGATTACGAAGCTACCTTAGATAGTAACTAAAAGGTATACCTATTTGTTTTTAGTATACCTATTTAATTCTTATATATATATTCGTAGGGTTATATCTAGTTAGATATCTAGAAAGGGAGGGATATTGTCTAGTAACTAGGATATACTTGTCTACCTAGTTAGATAGGGGTCTCGACTAGTATATATAGCCCTCTTCCTACTAGAGGGAGACATTATTAACCTTCGTTTAGTATATATCGCTTACTATACTTTATATATCTCTACTATAGAGCTCTAATTACTACTAACTACCTCTATAACTATTACGATAGTTAGTCTACCTAGTATAGCTACCTATAGCCTAATAGATTATACTACCTATAGTTCCTTCCTATACTATCTAGTCCTTAGGTTTATATAGGTTTAGATTCTACTTATTAATAGCGAAGACGATATATTATAATATACTAGATATTAGATACCTATAACGAAGTAAGTAGATAAGGATACTAGGTAATAAACTATATATATATATAAGCGGAGATTAGCCTAATAGTATAACCCTAAGCCTATAGCTTAATATTTAGCCTTCCTTATAGCGAGCTACTACTATTTATATATAAAGGCTATCTCTCCTATCGTAGTATACGTATCTCGACTAATATATACTAGAGCGTAGTTAGGGTCGAATCGATATAGATAGGTAATACTAGGCGAGTAGGCTATATTAAATAGCGTAAGGAGGATAGCTAGGTACTACCTTAGTCGTCGAAATAAGTAAAATATATAAAAGATATTTTCGTTAATAATAAGGCGACTAGTAGCTAGATTAGTAATAGTAATATAGCTATATACTAGCGAGTAGATATATACCTTTCCTATAGTATAGGTAAGATAGCGAGACTCGAGGTAGGTAATACGTAACTAAATAGGCTTATAGATCGGAATAGGATATAGAGAGCGACGACTCGATAGTAAAGGTTAGTATAAGGATAAAGATTAAAGGTCGATAGTTAGAAAGATATAGACGTCGTATAGGTACGTAGCTTAAGCGCTATAGGTAGCTATAGTATATAGGGTATATACTAGTATATATAACGTAAAGTAAACGAATAGGCGCGAAGTAACGGATTAGCGAGCGTTACGATATTTACTATAGGCTAGACGCGATACTAAGTAAGCTTCGATATACTACTAAATTTATAGAGTATTAGAGCTAGAAGCGACCGCACGCCGTTTTAAAGTAACCTATATATCGGTACTATAGCCTTTACTTACTAAAAAAGAAAAAGTAGATCTATACTAGTATAGAATCTACTTATATATCTTTAACTCGCGTACCGTCGTTAACCTATATCTCGATATATACTTCTATAACTCGTTAGTACTATATATAGATCTATAAGTTAGTTACGCTCTCCTAGTAACCCGTCCTCCCGATCCTAGCGATATACGAGACTATAGAGTACTAACCGCTATTATTAGTATAGCCGCCCTCCTAAGCCCTATCCTATTTAGGAAAATTAGCGCCTAGTAACTCTATTAATTCGAGAAATAGTATAAGCTCTTATAGACTATAAACTAGATTCTCGCTATAGCTAACTCCGGTATTAAGTCTAAGCGCTATACTCTAGAGCTAATTCGGACCTTATATAAGTAGATTAAGGTAGGATATATATTAGGGATAGTAGGAGTCTTAGGGATACGACTTTGTATACGTATCGGCGACTTCCTATACGTCTAGAGGTAGGACTATAGTATATTATTAGTTCTATAGTCTCCTATTACGATTATACTCGAGCTAATAGCGCTTTTATAGGTTACGGTAATCTACTAGATAGATATATAAGGGACGCCTCGACGACGTAGCGCTAGATCCTATATAGCTACTAGGATAGCGCTACTAACTTCCTCGTCGAGTTATACTAAATATTAATAGCTTAGTTACGTAGAAATACTACGTATTATATAGTACGAGTCGAGATCGATATATTTAATACTATAGATAGCTATACTAGCCTCGACGTAGTAATCGAAGCGCGTATCTAGTACGCTAATAGTAAGGAGAGCAACGACGACGGGATAATCGTAGGTAATAGATACGATAAAGATAGATCTAACTAAGGGTAGTTTCGAGAATACGATCGTAGAGGAAGACGACGTAGTAGTAATTAGCTAGACTTAGGTACCGATAGTAGTAGGACTATATATCGATTTATACTATTAGTAGACTAGGTATTAGGTATTTTACTAGAGTCTATATATCTAGGTATATACAAAACTTAGGATATCTTACTACGATTTCGTATACCTCCCTTATTATAGTATTAGACTAGACTAACTTACCGATCGGTATAGCCTTAATATATATAGATATATAGGTTAGTCTAGCTCTAAATATCGCGTAACTAATATATATAGGAGAGGGGATAGAGAGTAAGGTACTATAGAAATAGGGGATAGGGATAGTAATAGAATACGTAGAAGGTATAAGGTTATATATATCTTATAGTCTAAACCGATACTTAGTAGCCCTATAGTTTAGCGTTGACTAAGATCCTAGTATAGATCTCTAGTATATTAGAGACTAGCCGAAGCGTATTCGTAGCAAGGTAGTCCGCTAGTACTATAGGCTCGTAGCTACGGTTTGCGACGTAGGTTATATAATATAATATACGTAGGATATCTAGTACTAGTAGGTATAGTCTAGTAGTATTCTAGTATAGGCCTATCTTTCGCTAGGTCCTACTACGCCTATAGTTAAGAGGGAGGCGATATAGCGATACTTAGGATAGCGATAGGAGTAATAGAATAAATCTAGACAAGGCCTTCTAAAATACCTCGGATTTAGGCTATATATAGGATTCGAAAAGGATATAGCTAAGTACGTAGACCTAAGTCGCCTATTAGTTATACCTAGCGTTTAGGCTAGTCTAGGCTAATCGTTCGAGCTATACCTATCGGGACTAGGCGGGTAGAAGGTAACGTTAATTAGTAATATATCCTTACTTAAGGATTAGGTACTAAAATAGGAGCTACTTATAATATAATTATATAAAGGCGGCCTTAGTACTTAGCGATATATATTAATATATAACGCATTTTAGACTAGGATAACGACTAGACGGATATAAATTTTGCTTAGAATTATACTACGTTAAATCTATTTATCGATAGGAGTACGTTCTCGGTATATTATTAGATAGTCCGCCTATACTATATAGTTAGCGTATAATGTATTATAACGTAGTTATATAAAATAGCGATAGGGCGTAGATACGAGCGTTAGTTTAGCTATACGTAGATACGAGGCTAGTAATAGAGGAGACGTAACTCCCTAATACTAATATAGAAAGGGATAGGACTAGAGTATCGAGAGGAAATAGTATAGGTATAGGATAAGGGTTCGCGGTATAAAGAGATAGAGTAAGCTAGAGTAGAGTAAGCTAGAGTAAAGTAACTTAGCGAACGGAATAGTAACGACGTTATAATAGAAGCCTTAGTAGGAGATAGTATATAGTTCGACGAGTTAGTCTAAATTATTATAAAATACATATAGTAGAAACGTAGTAAGGGAATTTAATACTAGAATATATATTACTATAAAGTAGGGCTAGGGTTCTTATAATCGAGGATCTATGCGAATAAATTAATACTATAGATAGCCTTGTTTCCGTTAAATCGTATACCTTAGGCGAGATACTTAACGAAGTCGTCGTTAGAGACGAAGTTAATCCCTATCGTCTAGCTAATCTATTTACGGCCGGTATCTAACTACTAGAAGGTAAGGTAACTAGGAAGTACTATATCGGAATAAGTATAGGAAGGTTTCTTTACTAGTCCTACTCTAATAGGATATATCTCTTATAGTTAGAGGTACGTAAAGTAGGCATAGAATTTAGGGAGCTATATAGAGTTTACGCTACGTACGCGGTTACGTACGCTAGTTACTCGACTAAAAATAGGGTATTAGGCGAATTAATAGTTACGAAATACGTCTAAGCTAGAGATAAAGTAGAAGGTATA
This sequence comes from Pseudocercospora musae, assembly GCA_001578225.1. NCBI lineage: Eukaryota > Fungi > Ascomycota > Dothideomycetes > Mycosphaerellales > Mycosphaerellaceae > Pseudocercospora > Pseudocercospora musae. The sequence goes on along the minus strand of LFZO01000212.1, from coordinate 9,117 downwards.
GTACTAGATAAGACTAGCGATAGCTTCGTAGTATATAGTAAAGGTCTAAAGATTACGGTACGCGTCCTCTTATACTAGATAGGTAGTAGTAGTCGGTAGGACGCTAGAGTCGGTAGGGAGTAGTCGCTTAGTAAGTAATAACTCTAGTAGGGTTCGGTATATACTATACTAGAGATTAGGTATCGAGTATTACTTAAGATAGTATAGAAGTAGATCTAGGTACTAGATAAGGAGGATATAGAGGCATTGTTTATAGCTTATATATTTTTATATAATAGCTATCTCGCGGATCCGGAAGAGGTCGTAGTTATAGAAAGTATTAGCGTTAGGATTCGTTAGTCGAGTATAGAGGGAAGGGTCTTCGATCTAGTTTAGGGAAAGTAGGAGGATAGACGAGGCGGAACGGCTATCGTAGCTAGCGCGACTAATCTCTTATACGAATCGTAGGATAGAACGGGAGGCTTTATAGTAGAATGTAGTACGTACGCTAGGATAGTCGAATCCTTCGCTAAGGATTATAGTAGTAACTAGAGAAGGGCTACTATAGATAGCGAGCTAGCCTTAGATAATACTCTCCTATTACTTAGCGGTATAGTCTCCTATTATAAACGGATAGTCTAACGCCTAGGCAAGTGCCTCGGCGTTATTATAGAAGTTAACGTAGATAATAATATAGTTAATAGGATTACGGAGTTATATAGTAGTAGTATAGATACGAGATATAGAGAACGCGACTATATTATAGTTAGCTACCTTAACGTTAAGTACGATATTCGGCCGATTAGAAGAGGCATAGATAGTAAGGGGCTTATAGATAAAGTTAGTATAGTAGAAGACTTGCTCTAGGCTTAGTAGTAGCGTAGCGGTAAGATATACGAATTATATATTAAGATTACGAAGCCGCTATAGCGATCCTATAGCCTTATAGTATTCGAGGGTAGTAATAGTAAGGTAGGCCTCGTTAATAATAATGCGATCTAGATAGCGATAGGCGATAAGCGCTTAGGTATATATCTAAAAGTCGGTCGACGTAGTAGCTTCGATACTAATAATAACGAGTAGTATTTCCTTACAATATCTAGGAGACTAAACGGTAAATAGTATAGTATAAGCCTTAAGTCGCTAGTAAAGATTACTATAGAGCGATACGAGCGGTATAATAACTACGCTAGTATTCGTAGTAGATAGGCGGTATAGTAGCGTAAATAGGAGTAATTTCCTATCCCTAATTAGAAGGACGACGATAATAGTCTTCTTAGGTAAGAGGATAGCTTTAAGTACGCTCGCTTAGTCGTTACTTCGGAACTCGAATAGAGCGTTAAAGATAGTAGACGCGGTTTGCTAGATAATCGTAGATATATATTCCGGATATAGCTAAACCTAGAGTATATTTAGCTAACGAACGATATAAGATCCCTCTTCTACTCGGCTACTAAACGATAGTTTAGGAAAGAGAATATTTACCTCCTAGAGCTCTTACTACTTCTTCGATATATAGAGGTTATTAGAGAGGATAGAGTCTATAATATTACTATATTAATTCGCGTATATATATCTAGTAGTCTTATTAGTATAGTTATACTAAAGGTTTATAAGTCTAATATCTAGCTCGATTATCTCCTCGACCTCGTCTTCGTCGATATAGGGAATACTAAAGACGTCGGTATAGCCTACGAACTTGGTTTTTACGATAGCGACCGTTAGCTACCTATATATAGATACTTAGAGAGGGGCAATCTTAGCCCTTACGCTAGCCTTCTCGAGAAGGCTAGAGAGGATAGCGTCTAGCTACAACTATCTAGCGGATTCGAAGAGACGCGCTAGTATATCTACTATAGGGAGCCGCTTACGTATAAAGGCGAGACGAAGGGGCTAGATATAGATTAGGAAGTTAACTAAGAGATTACTCGTAGTTAGGTTAAGGAAGCGGACGTTCTATTTCTCTTTACTAGTTATATTTAAAGACTTATAATAGCGAAGGTAGATATAGATCTAATCTCTATAGATAGTAATCGACTAGGGTAACTAGGTATTAGTCTACGTTATCGTAAGTAACTCGGTCCCTCTATATAGTTGCCTACTAGTTATATAGACGAGGACGGCGAGGTAGTAAAGGAATTATTAGACTTTGTCTTCGTAGATAGCGATAGTATTATCCTACTAGGCGGCTTCCCTACTAGATATAGATATATAGATAAAGGTACCGGTAAGCGTAGGGACGTTATAGATCTACTAGAGGAGATATTAACTATATCCTACTAGAATAGCGGCGTTATTAGGATACTAAGTAAAGTACTATCTACGCTAAGGATTACTAGGATAATCTTTTAGATCCTAACATCGTATAAGCTAGGTAGGTCGATCGAGGAAGAGGTCGCGAAGGAGGATATAGGAGTAGGACTAGAACGCATTTACTATAACGGTAGATAGATCGGTTATAGAGTAGGTATAGCCTCTATATATTATAACCTATTCGGTCTTATCCTAAACGACCTAGTAACTCGATACGTAGGCTTTAGCGGTAGTAGTAATATTGGCCCGCTATTAGATAATAGTACCGATAGTAGTCTTTCTAGATATATAGAAGAAACTAGAGTTATTCCTATAGATAGCGGCGAGGATACTCGACGTACTAGCTAGACCTATAGTCGTCTTATAGGCGTAGAAGTAGAAGAGAGCGAGCTATATAATCTATATAATACTAGAGAGTATAGGTATAAAATAACTAGGCTCTTTCTATACGCTAGTCTAATACTAGATAGCGAATATAGCGCAAAAGCTAACTAGGGGTAAGCGAAATTCGTAGGCCCCGGTATCGTACTAGATAAGCTCTACGAGTATAATAATAATACGGTACTAGAGTTCGTTAGCGAGATTGTCTAGACCGGACGCGTTCCCTTTACTAGATAGCCGAACTAGTAATCCGTCTATATTAATAAGTACGAGAACCCGCTCCTAGGTAGAGGTCTAGCTACGCGTTACTTAAATAGTATCTTTAGGCCGTAAGCTTAGTAGGGCTATAGTAAAAAATAGGCTCCTAAGGCTAAATAGGTAGACAACTCGATAGAAGTAGTAAAGAAGCTTCTAGGCGTAGGCGATATAGCTAAGTATAGTCTTAGTTATTTTCTAGTATCGGAAGTAGAATACCTACGAGTTATAATCGTTCCCGAATTAGGTAAGGGCGTAACGTACCGGAGCGGATATAAGATAGTCTAGACTATCCTACGTAGTATTAAAGGCGGAAAGTAGGACTTCCTATATATAGAGTATAACGTATACGATAACGGGGTCGTATTTAGGCTAAGGGATAGTAGTAGCGCTACGTAGTTATTACGGTTCTATACTATAGAGGTAGGTAGTAATCCCGTACTAGCGAACCTAGTAGAGGAGAGTAGTATAATCTATAGTTACGCTATCGACTAGTAGAGGATAGTAGGCTCGCGCCTATTCGACGTCGTTAATAATATCGGCGATAAAGGATACAATACTAGACTAGGATAACGATAAGACGACGCTCGACTATATACTACTATCGGTAGTATTACTAGCGAACGAGGCGAGAGACGATTAAGGTATAGAGAAGCGGCCTACTTTAACGATACGCTTCTACTCTAGTATATAGAAGGGCTAATAGTAGGATACTCTAATCCTCTAGGGCGAATCGGACGTATATACAGGCTAATGTTCTTTATAGCTACCCTAGCTATTAGGGTTCTCCTAGTAGTATTTATCTCGATAATAGCTCTAAATACTATTCCGGTTACGAATAACGAACCGATATACTTACCTAGCTATATCGACCTAGGAATAAGCGAAACTATCGGTATAGATCTCTATTTCTAGAATAGCGGAATCTAATAGTTCGGGCTAAGCTACTTAATCGACTATACGCGTAATATAAGGGAACTATTCTAAGCCTTAGACGATAGCTCGATACTATAGTATAGATAGATTATAGTAGGTCTTTAGGTATATATATAGCGATAGGGGAGGAATAGTATAGCCGTAATTACGATAGACGATAATTCGATATTTCTCGTAGATATAGAAGTATTCTTTAAGCTAAGCTATAATTTCTATAGACTACTAATATTGGTAGATAGCCGCGACCTAGGAATAGCTTTATATAGTAGTCTATATACTATACTAGTACGCCCTTTAGTCGTTACAATTTTGATTTTAGGGTTTTGACGCGTATAGGGTCTTTAGCTAGTATAGTAAGGCGCCCTAAGTAGAAATTAGTCTACCTATAGTCTTCCTATAGGCGTTACAAGCCTCGGAACCTTAGAATATTTATAGGGATACTATTGTATACGACTACGTCGTAGTTGTAATCGTGCCTAGATAGTAAGATAAAGAACTAGTAAGTGTTTACGCTACGACAAATAGGGTTTAATAGTAGCCTCGCCTATACTAACCGTTTAGGGTTATACGTAGTACGAGTAGAGATATTTAGTACGTATAGTACTAAACTATTAATCTACCTCGCGCTAGGGTCTAGATAGCTACGTAAGCCTTTCCTAGTAATAAAGTAAAAAGGATATAACGTTATATATAGATAGAAGCGGATAGGAGTTAGGATAGTATACAAGTAAGACTCGATACAATATCCTAATACCTAGTACTATCGTAATATATCGTAGTATACTAGATAGCGAAGGGCGATTCTATAACGTAGAGGGTAAGGTTAGAGGCCGCTATAGATAGCGACTAGGAGGCATAGATAGAGTATTTACCTATTGTATAGATCGAATCGGTACTATAAAATACGGTCTAGTTAGATAGTAAGAAGACCTTATTAGAGATATTAGAGAGATAGTCGGACGAGTATAGTAGTACGCAATTGCTTTAAGATATACTACGTAGGTTAGTAGATTCGACCGAAGCGACTACGACGATAACGGTAGCGGTCTAGTAGTACGTATAACTCTATTAGCTATAGGAAGATTATCTAAACGAGGAGATACGGATATCGGAAGGATTCCTAAATAACCTAGGTAGCGATTTAGTAAGGATAAATCTAATTATCGGTATATCGATAGATACTTTAAGGCATACGAGCTTGAAAGTTATTAAAGTAGAGTAGGGTAGGGGTTAGTAGGAGAAAATCCCTACGTCTATACGACCGGATTGCGATTCTATTTATAACGTCTCGAAGCGATTACTAAAAGGTATCGTAGCGAATTATAAGAGAGGTTATACGTTATAAGAGGTAGTACGAAAGTAGACTATAGCGCGCGACCGGTAATTAAACCTAGCGATTAGGCAAGCTACCTATACTATAGCGCTAAAGTCTAAGTTTATCGTAAACGCCGATATCTTTAGTACGTATAATAGAGGGGAGGATTAGGAAGGAGTAGACGCTATTAACGATCTATTACTAGAGATATAGGAGGAGCGTTTAGAGCTTAAGGATATAAGGATAACGCTAAAAAGGAAGGCTACTAAAAAGCGAAGAGGGAATAAAAGGTAGAGGATAGTAGTAAGACAACGAGTTACGGGTAATAATAATAGGGAGACCGTAGGTACGGAGCGTATAGAGGTAGTAAGTTATCGCTAGCGTAAAGTAAGGGATTATCTTCTTTAAGTATAAGACCTTATAAGAGGAAGACCGGATAACTTCTATTAAGTCTATAGGGCGGAATATAATATTAAAATATAGGGAGACTATTTAGCGGAATTAGTAGACAAGTTAGAGGCTATAGTAGCCTATTCGTTTAGTCCTAATAGAAGTAGTAGTAGTACGGTCGGCGATAGAGAGGAAGTAGAAGATAGTATAGATAGTAAGGGTTCTCTATTCTTATTACCTATATAACGGTTAACTAGGTTTGCGAGATATAGTTTAGATATAGCTACATAACTCTTATATAATAGGAGTAGATAGAACAATAGCGCTATAATCTAGGACTAGTATCGGTAATATGTTATAGGGTATATTAATATAGGATATAGAAAGCTACGAGATATATAGGCTTTAGGAAAGTATTATAGTATTAGTATCGATTATACCTAGGGCATATATACCTAATAATGCGTTATTAGATAGGAATACCTATATTAAGAGTAAAAGTAACTTGTCGATCTAAATAGTATTACGACGTATAGTTCTATAAGTCGATTTAGGTAGGAATACTAATATTAAGAGTAAAGTAACTTGTCGATCTAAATAGTATTATAGTATATAGTTCTATAAGTCGATTTAGATAAGAATACTAATATTGAGAGTAAAGTAACTTATCGATCTAAATAGTATTATAGTATACGGTTCTATAAGTTAGTTTAGGTATAGGATAAGGGATAGGTAAGTCCGTATACGATTAGAGTATATAGGTCTATAGGTCGATTAAATAATCGTATAGGAATAGGTTATAGAGATAACTAAGTCCGGGGTCGGGTATTTAACTAATTAATTAATACTAGGTAGCCGTTAATCGATACGAGGTAGCCGTTAATCGAAGCTAGGCAACTATTAATTAAGCTAGGCAACTATTAATTAAGCTAGGTAGCTATTAATTAAGCTAGGTAGCTATTAATTAAGCTAGGTAGCTATTAACTAATAGACCTAGTTAGTAACGACGGTTTAATCTATTAGATAATTACGCGAAAGTTAATTAAGCTAGTATATACGAGGCGGATTAATCGTTTAGACTATTAATTAATTATATTTCGAGGTAGGAATCGCGATATATAGGGATCGCGTCGCTTACTAGTTATTACGTTATAGTTATAGAAAGGGAAATTATATAGGGAGTACGGAGGTAATATAGATAGAAATTAGAGTTTATAGGGAAACTAGCTAGTAGTATTCCAATTAGGAATTAAGGGCAAATTAGAGCCGGTAGATTAGCGCTAGCTAGGCGAGGTAGACGATCCGTAGTTAAGACTCGAGAGGGAATATAAATATAATTTAATAAAGGTATCCTAATATAGATAATAATAATACGCTTTAAGTTATATAGTAAGAGGACTATATAGGATAGGATACGTAGGTATAGCGAATCGTAGTTAATATTATAACAAGGTAGGTTTAAGGAGGCGGACGATCTATATAGAGGAGTCTAAAGTATTAGCCCTCGCGAGTAGGAATACTTCGAATAGACGTAATATCGTAGTCTAGATAGCTATCCTATTAATATCTAAAAGGTTCTTTTCGTATCCGATAAAAGGTTTAGGGACTTGTAACGTCTATAGGAAGACTATAAATAGACTATAAATCTATACGTACGCGTTACTATACGAGTAAGAGATCCTTATACTATCTAAACCTTTATTTAGATATAAAAATTCGTAACTATAAAGGGAGGGACGAGGTATTAACCTATAGAGATAGATAGCTAAGATAGAGGCTTCGTAGAACTTCGCGTCGTCTTATAAATTATATAATAAGGACTAGCGATAGGAGTACCGGGCGATCTTAGACGAAACGGACTACTAGTACCTAGTTAGCTAGACGAAAATAGGCGAGGTTATACCGGTACCTATATATATACGAAAGGACTTAGTCGATAATCTATACCTAATTATAGGGATTTTAGAGGAGCGAAAGAAGGAGGTTTTAGTCGAGTAGGAGGTAGGCGACAATAGGGAGACGTATAAACCGACGTAGATAAAGAAGAAGGATATTATATTAGCGGCTTAGAGAGAGTAGCGAAAGGTATACCCTATACGTAGACGGCGTCTAAAGGGATCTTATAGTCGTAGTCGTCGACGTCGGAACGTTCCGCGAGTTCGGTCTCTAAGTCTAACTAATAAGGCCGATAAGGAGAATGTTCTTTAAGGAAGCGAAAGCCCTAAACCTATACCTAGTATACTCTTAGGTATTTAGTCTTCTAATACTCGTAGCTAGGTTAGGGCTAGTAGTATCGCTATTAATTAGATAGGCGCGGTCTCGTTCGAGGCGAAAGATACGATAGTTATATTAGGAAGCGAGATAGGGGTACTAGAGGTATCTAGGGTAAGATGTACTATAGAGAAGGTAATAGCGAGGAGGTCGAGTCTACCCTATATCCCAAGTTCTCTACCGAAACTAATATACTCGATCGCGAGTATAATAGGAGGATTCTAGGGATTAAAGGATTTCGCGGATATAGTATTAGAAGGGTACGAGGCTACGATATAGGATATCGGTAGGCGCGGTCGGGAGTAAGGCAATATCGATAGGGACGTATTTAGGTACGAGAATATCCTAGCGCTTATAGTAGTAGTCGGCATACTAGTAAAGAGTATACTCTTAAATATCGACCCTCTAGAGGACTTATAGGGCGTTAATATTAGAGCGTTCGTATAATATATAAAGGGGATTAATCGCGACGAGGTAGCCTAGTAGTTTCGGTATATAGATAGGAACGGGCTATAAACGACTATTAAGTTTTATATACTAGAAGGGAATGTTTAGGGAAGGGAGACGTAGCTAGGTTAGTATATAGAAGGATACAATAGAGGTACTTAGTAAAGGATACTATAGTATAGATTAGGTATTAATTAAGCGGTTAATTAAGGTATTAATTAAGATAAATGTTAGGTACGAAATCCTAGGTCTCGGTAGGTATACTAGTAATGTTTGTATAGGACGATATCTAATTAAGGACTCGATTAATGGCTTATATTCGATAGCTAGATATTAATGGATTTAAGGTTTTACTAGAGGAAGCCTTTACTAGAAAGAGACCTTCTATATCGTACTTTAGGGTTAAGGGATATAGAGTAGTTATATATATAGATACTAAATCTTAGCTAGTAGGGATAAGATTAGATAAGCTTATAAATAGGGACAAAGATACTATATTTATTAGGTATATACCTAATACATCTAAGATATAGTAGTTCTAGGAGCCTAATATAAGGGCTATAAGAAATTACAATAATACTATCTAGTTTAAGAATAAGAAAGGAGGGGATATAATATTAAATATTCCTAGACTTAACTAGCTAAGCTAAGCTCTAGTAAGGAACCTAGTTAGTAGACTAAGGAAGGAGAACCTAGATATTAAACTATTGTATATCTAACTACCTCTACTACTAAAGGACATTAACTAATATTAGGTAATAGTTAACCTAGAAGAAGAAAAACAAAATAATAAATAGTAGGCTCCTAATTAGAGCTAAGAGAAACCTTAG